>JAMKCH010024686.1:0-38354 GCA_023653785.1 Ophioderma brevispina | reverse complement strand
TAGTTTGTCCGCTTTGATAAAACGTTAGTTTAATCAGAGAACATAGTTTATCTCTTCTAGTGATAAACTCTTTTTTGCATAGCGCATGCTCAACATATTTGATAAACTAAGTTTAATCCTCAGAAAAATATCATTTGATAAACCTTAGTTGTCATCTGATAAACTCGGTTTTTCTGAGGTTAAACTTAGTTTATCAATGAAAAACTTGAGTTTTAAGTCCTCGCTCAATCCGCAAATCTTTGATAACTTAGTTTGTCCTAAAAAAACAGTTATCAACGATTCACTTAGTTTTTTCTCCCGTAATGCTCAAGATATTTGATAAACTTAGTTTATCAGCTGATAACTTGTTTATCAGTGAAAAACTTAGCTTATGTTGCACACTGCTCAAAATATTTGATAAACGTATTTTGTCAGCTGATAAACTTAGTTGTCCGCTCATAAACTCTGTTTTCCTGAGGTAAACTAGTTTATCAATTAAGAACTTAGCTTATCCTTGCACAATTCTCAAAATATGTGAAAACTAGTTTGTTCAGCTTATAACTTCGTTACAGAAAAACCTAGTTTAAAACTGGTTATAACTATTTTTTGCCATGCGCAATGCTCAACATATTGATAAACTAAGTTTATCTCAGAAAAATATCAGTTGATCAACTTAGTTGTCAGCGGATAACTTCGGTTTTTCTAGGTAAACTTAGTTATCAATTGAAAACTTAGTTTATCTCGCTCATCCCCAAAATATTTGTAAACTTATTTGTCTAAAAAAAACCATTTATCAACTGATTTAGTTTTCTCCCGTCCTGCTCAGCTATTTGATAAACTTAGTTTTATCAGCTGATAACTTGTTTTAATCAAGTGAAAAACTTAGCTATGTTTGCCCCATGCTCAAATATGGTGATAACTTAGTTTATATCCTCTCCCGCTCAATGCTCAAAATATTTGTTAAACCTTAGTTTTGTCTAAAAAAAAACAGTTTTTTCACTGATTAACTAGTTTTCCTCGCCGTAATGGTTTCAAGATATTTGATAACGTAGTTTATCAGATGATAAACTTAGTTTTCAAGGGAAAAAACTTATCTTATCCTTGCACAATGCTCAAATATTGATAAACTTAGTTTGCGTCAGCTGATAAACTTAGTTTATCCGAAAACATAGTTTAGATCTGTGATAAACTATGTTTTTTGCACGCGCAATGCCCAACATATTTGATAAACTAAGTTTATCTCAGAAAAATATCATTTGATAAACTTAGTTGTCCTTGATAAACTCAGTTTTTCCTAGGTAAACTTAGTTTATCAAGTAAAAAACTTAGTTTATCTCGCTCCAATCTCAAAATATTTGATAAACTTAGTTGGTCTAAAAAAACCAGTTTATCAACTGATTAACTTAGTTTCCTCAACTTTGGTTTGAAAATGCTTTATTAAAAAAAATAAAAAAAATAAACTAATTTATCAAGTGATAAAAACTGCTTATGTTGAATAATGATTCAAATATGTGAAAACTAGTTTGTCTTGCTGATAAATTTAGGTTATCAGGAACATAGTTTATTGCCTGCGCATGCTCACATATGATAAACTATGTTTTTCAAGGGAAAAACGAGTTTTTCACCAGAAAAAATGTTATCAACTTGAAAAAAAGTTTTTGCACGCGAATGCTCAAAATATTTGATAAACTAAGTTTCAAGTGTTTAAAACTAAGTTAGCAGAAAACTCTGCTGCTTATCTGACTGAAAAAACTATGTTTGCTGTTGCGAGAGAAACTAAGTTTTTCATTAAAGTAGGTTCAGGAAAACTAAGTGTTTCACTTGATAAACTAGTTTATCTGAGAAAAACAATGTAATTAGCACTGAAATTATCAGAAAAAACTAAGGTATCATTTTATAAACGTAGTAGTTTGAATAGTGTGAGCATGCGATTGATACGCCTAGCAAGCTTGCTGGGAGCGGCTGGGTCAGGCGGGGTGACAATTTCCCCACTGTGTACAAAGCCTCGTGATAAACTTAGTTAGACGTGACAATGCTCAAAGATGTGAGAAACTTAGTTGTAAGCTGATAAACTTAGTTATCAGAAAAACATAGTTTATCTGTGATAAAAACTATGTTTTTGCCTGCGCAATTCGCTCATATGTGATAAACTAAAGTTTATCTCAGAAAAAATATCAGTTGATAAAAACTAGTTGTAAAGCTTATAAATCGTTTTTCTGAGGTAAACTTAGTTTATCACGTGAAAAACTTAGTTTATCTCGCCAATCATCAAAATATTTGATAAACGTAGTTTGTCTAAAACCAACAGTTTATAAACTGATTAACTAGTTTTTCTCCAGTAATGCTCAAGCTATTGAGAAACTTAGTTTATCAGACTGAATAAAATTAGTTTATCAAGTGAAAAACTTAGCTTATGTTGCACATGCTCAAAATATGTGGATAAACTAGTTTGTCCGCTGATAAACTTAGTTGTCAGCTGATAAACTCGGTTTTTCGCTGAGAGAAAAACTTAGTTTTGTATCAAGTGAGAAATTAGGCTATCTTGCACAATGCTCAAAATATGTGATAAACTTCGTTGTCAGCTGCTAAACGTAGGTATCAGAAACAAACCTCGTTGATCTGTGATACACTATGGTTTTTGCCTGCGCAATGCTCAACATTGTGTATAAATCCTTAAGTTATCTCAGAAAAATATCAGTTGATAAAAACTGAAGTTTCAGCTGATAAATTCGGTTTTCTGAGGGTAAACTTAGTTTATCAAGTGAAAAAACTTAGTTTATCTGCTCAATCCTCAAAATATTTGCTAAAACTAGTTGTCTAAACAAAAACCGTTTATGCAACTGTTTTTATTAGTTTCTCCGTAATGCTCAAGATATTTGATAAACTTAGTTTATAAGCTGATAAATAGTTATTCAGGTGAAAAAACTTAGCTTATGTTGCACAATGCTCAAAATATTAAAACTTGTTTCTCTCGCTCAATGCTCAAAATATTTGCTAAACTTAGTTGTCTAAAAAACCAGTTTATCAACTGATTAACTTAGTTTTTATCAGTGAACTTTCAAGATATTGAAACTTAGTATCATGTGATAAACTTTGTGTATCAAGTGAAAAACTTAGCTTATCTGCACAATGACTCAAATATGTGATAAACTTAGTTTGTCAGCTGATAAACTTAGTTTATCAGAAAAACATAGTTGTCTGTGATAACTATGTTTTGCATGCGCAATGACTCAACATATTTGATAAACTAAGTTTAGCTCAAGAAAAAAATCAGTTGATAAATTAGTTGTCAGCTGATAAACTCAGGTTTTCGATGGTAGAACTTAGTTTTCAAGAAAACACTTAAGTTATCTCGCCTCATCTCAAAATATTTGATAAACTTAGTTTGTCTAAAAAAAACAGTTTATCAACTGATTAACTTAGGTTTTCCGCCGTAATGTCAAGATATTTGATAACCTAGTTTATCGTGCAAACTAATTTATCAAGTGAAAACGTGCTTATGTTGCATTCAGTGCCTCAAAAGATGTGATAAACTTAGGTTGTATGATGATAAACTTAGTTATCAGAGAAAATAGTTTAATCTGCATGCGACAATGCTCAACACTTTGATAACACTATGTTTTTCAAGTGATCAACTTAGTTTTTCACCAGAAAAAATGTTATCACTGAAAAACAATGTTTTTGCACCCCGAAATGCTCAAAAATATTGATAAACTAAGTTTTCAAGTGTTAAACTAAGTTTATCAGGAAAACTTGCTTGCTATCTGACGAAACACTATGTTTTGTGCAGATAACCTAGTTTTTCAATTTAAAGTAGAGTTCAGGAAAACTAAGTTTTTCACTTGATAAACTTAGTTTATCTAGAAAAACAAAAATTTAGCACGTGAAATTCTAGAAAAAAATAAGTTTATCATTTATAAAACTTAGTTAGTTTTTATATATTTTGAGCACTTGCGCTCTTGCCATACGCCTAGCCAAGCTCTGCTGGGAATCTGGCTGTGTCAGGGGGGTGACACGGTGTACAAATGATTAGTGATAAACTTGAGCTTCTCTTGCACAATGGGTAAAATATGTGCTAAACGTAGTTTGTCAGCTGATAACTTAGTTTATCAGAAAAACATAAGTTCTCTGTGATAAACTATTTTTTGGCATGCGCAATGCTCAACATATTGATTAAACTAAGTTTATCTCAGAAAAATATCAGTTGATTAAACTTAGTGTCAGCTGATAACTCGGTTTCTGAGGTACCTGAGTTGATCAAGTGAAACCACTTAGTTATCTCGCTAAATCTCCAAAAATATTTGATAAACTAGTTTTTCTATCTAAAAAAACAGTTCAAATGATTAACTTAGTTTCTCCGAAGCTTCAAAATATTTGATAAACTAGTGTATCAGCTGATAAATTAGTTATCAAGTGAAAAACTTAGCTTATGTTGCACAATGCTCAAAATATGGCTAAACTGAGTTTGTCATCTGATAAACTTTTTTTTAGTTGTCAGATGATAAAACTCGTTTTTCTGAGGTAATAAATAGTTATCAAGTGGAAGAACTTAGCTTATCTGGCACAAGGCTCAAAATAGGTGATAAACTTAGTTGTCAGCTGCTAAAACTTAGTTTATCAGAAAAAACCTAGTTATATGTGATAAACTATGGTTTTTGCAAGCGCAATGCCGTCAACATAGTTGATAAACTAGTGTATCTCGAAAAATAGTTGATAAACTTAGTTGTCAGCTGATAAGTCGGTTTTCTGAGGTAAAATTCAGTTGATCAAATAAAAAAAAAGTGGAAAAACTTAGTTTATCTCGCTCAATCCTCAAAGATTTGATTAAACTTAGTTGTCTAAAAAAACCAGTTTATCAAACTGATTTAGTTGTTCTCCCGTTAATGCTCAAGATATGTGAAAACTTAGTTTATCAGCTGTAAACTTAGTTTATCAAGTGAAAACTTAGCTTATGTTGCACAATGCTCAAAATTGTGATAAACTTAGTTTATCTCGCTCAATGCTCAAAATATGATAAAATTAGTGTCTAAAAAACAGTTTAGCAACTGATGAATTAGTTTTTCTCCGTAATGTTCAAGCTATTTGATAAACTAGTTTATCAGTGATAAAATTAGTTATCAAGGTGAAAACTTTGATTTATCTTGACAATTGCTCAAATATGTGATAAAACTTAGTTTGTAGCTGATAACTTAGTTTATCCAGGAAAAAACATAGGTAATTCTGGATAAACTATGTTTTTGCATGGCGCAATGCTCAACAATTGTAACTAGTTTATCTCAGCAAAATATCAGTGAGAACTTCGTGTCAGCTGATCACTCAGTTTTTATGAGTAAACGTGTTTTAAGTAAAAAAATGTAGTTTATCTCGCTCAATCCTCAAACTATTTGAAAAACTTAGTTTGCTAAAAAAAACCCAGTTTATCAACTGATTTAGTTTTCTCCCGTAATGCGCAAGAATTTGATAAACGTAGGTTTAACAGCTGATGAAAATTAGTTTATCAAGTTGAAATAAACTTAGCTTATGTTGCACAAGCCTCAAAATATGTGATAAACTTAGTTTATCTCGCTCAATGCTCAAAATATTTGCTAAACTTAGTTGGGTCTAAAAAAAAACCTTTATAACTGATAACTTAGTATTTCTCCTAAGTCAAGATATTTGATAAAACTAGTGCTCCGTGATAAAACTTAGTTAGAAGTGAAAAACTTAGCTTATCTTGCACAATGCTCAAAATATTAAAACTAGTTTGTCAGCTGATACCATTATTAGTTTATCAGAAACACATAGTTGATTGGATAAACATGTTGTTTGCATGCGCAATGCTCAACATATTATAAAACTAAAGTTTTATCGAAAAAATCAGTTGATAAACTTAGTGGTCAGCTGATAACACTCAGTTTTTCTGAGGGAGTTTAAACTTAGTATCAAGTAAAAAACTAGTTTCATCTCGCTCAATCTCAAATATTTGATAAACGTAGTTTGTCTAAAAAAAACAGAGTTATAAAAAACTGTTAATAACTTAGTTTTTTCCTCCCGTATGTCAAGAGATTGATAAAAAACCTTAGGTTTATCAGCTGATAAAAATAATTTAGAGTGATAAATTAGCTTATGTGATAATGCTCAAAATATGTGATAAAAATTGTTGTTGCTGATAAAATTAGTTTATCCGAGAAAACATAGTTTACTGCATGCGAATGCTCAACATATTTGATAAACTATGTTTTTCAAGTGATAAACTAGTTTTTCACAGCGAAAAAAACTGTTTATCACTGAAAAACAATGTTTTTGCACGCGAAATGCTCAAAAGATTTTGAAAACTAAGTTTTTTTTTTTCAGGTGTTTAAACTAAGTTATCAGAAAAACTCTGCTTTGCTTATATGACTGAAAAAACTAGTTTTTTGCATATAATCAGTTTTTCAAGTTTAAAGTAGAGTTTAGGTAAAACTAAGTTTTTCATTGATAACTTAGTTTATAAACAAAGTTTAGCACGTGAAAGTATCAGAAAAAATAAGTTTATCATTTTATAACTAGTTAGCTTTTTATATTTTGAGCAGTGCAGCTGGCCATCGGCTAGCCAAGCTCTGCTGTGGAATTCTGGCTGTGTCAGGCGGGGTGAAAACTGTGGTACAAATGCTTAGTGAATAAACTTAGCTTATCTTGCCCAATGCTGCAAAATATGTGATAACTTAGTTTGTCAATGAATAAACTTAGTTATCAGAAACACCGTAGTTTATCATTGAATAAACATGTATGCTGCGCAATGCTCCAACATATTTGATAAAACTAAGTTAATCTCGATAAAATATCAGTTGAATAAACTTGAGTTGTCCGTGATAATTCGGTTTTTCTGAGGTTAAAACCTAGTTTATCTCGCTCATCCTCAAAAAAACAAATTTGATAAAACTTAGTTTGTCTAAAAAAAACCAGTTTATCAACTGATTAACTTAGGTTTTCTCCCGTAATGTTCACGATATTGATAAAATTCGTTGATCCAGATGCTAAACTTCGTTTATCAAGTGAAAAACTTAGATTATCTTGCACCATGATCAAATATGTGATAAACTTAGTTTATCAACTGATTAACTTATTTTTTCTCCCGTATGCCAGATATTTTGATAACTTAGTTTATCAGCTGATAACTTAGTTTTTTATCAGTGAAAAACTTAGCTTATGTTGCACAGTGCTCAAAATATGTTATAAACTTAGTTGTCAGCTGATAAACTAAGTTGATCATCTGATAAACTTCGGATTTTTTCTGAGGTAAACTAGTTTATCAAGTGAAAAACTTCGTTTATTCATCGCTCAATTCTCAACAATTTGATAAACAAGTTTTCTCATAAAATATCAGTTGATAAACTTAGTTGTCAGCTGATAAACTCGGTTTTTCTGAGGTCCACTTAGTGTTATCAATTAAAAACTTAGTTTTTATATCTCTCACTTAATGCTCAAAATATTTGATAACTAGTTTGTCTAAAAAACAGTTTATCAACTGATTACGTAGTTTTTCTCCCGTAATGTTCAGATATTTGATCAACTTAGTTTCTCAACTGATAAACTTAGATTATCAAGTTAAAACTTAGCTTTCTGCACATGCCAAAATATGTGGGATAAACTTAGTTGTCAGCTATACTTTAGTTTATCATAAAAACATAGTTTATCTATGATAAACTATGTTTTTTTGCAATGCGCAATGCTCAACATATTTGATAAACTAAGTTTATCTCAGAAAAATATCATTGATGAAACTAAGTTTACACTGATAAACTTAGTTTATCAGAAAAAACATAGTTTATCTATGATAAACTAATGTTTTTGCATGCGCAATGCTCAACATATTTGATAAACTAAGTTTATCTCCAAAAATATCAGTTGATACAACTTAGTTGTCAGCTGATAAACTCGGTTTTTCTGAGTAACTTAGTTTATCAAGTGATAAAACTTGTTTACCCTCGCTCACCGCTCAAAAGTCCTCAAAGGCATGGATTTTGGGATGTCTCTTATGTTTGTCTAAAAAAAACAGTTTATCAACTGATTAAGTTGTTTTTGCTCCCGTAATGCTCAGATATTTGATAAACTTATGTGTTTATCAGCTGATAACCATTTTCAGTTTATCAGTTAAAAACTTCGCTTATGTTTGCACAATGCTCAATATGTGATAAACTTAGTTTATCCTCGCTCAATCTCCAAAATATTTGAATAAACTTAGTTTGTCTAAAAAAACCGTTTTATCAACTGATTAACTTAGTTTTTCTCCGCGTAATTTTCAAAAATATTTGATAAACGTAGTTTATCAGCTGATAACGTAGTTTATCAATCTGAACACTTAGCTTATTTGGCACAATGCCAAAATCTGTTGATAACTTTGTTTGTCATCTGATAAACTTCGTTTTCAGAAAAACCATAGTTTTTAACTGTGATAAACTAGTTTTTGCAAATGCGCCATGCTCAACATCTTTATAAACTAAGTTTATCTCAGAAAAATATCAGTTGATAAACTTAGTTTCGCTGATAATCTCAGTTTTTCTGAGGTAAACTTAGTTTATCAAGTAAAAAAAACTTAGTTATTCCTCGCTCAATCCTCAAATTTTTGATAAACTACGTTGTTAAAAAAAAACCAGTATCAACTGATTACGTTTTTCTTTTCTCGCCCCGTACTTCTCAAGATATTGATAAACTTAGTTATCGCTGATACACTTCAAGTTTATCAATGAAAAACTTAGCTTATGTGCACAATGCTCACATATTTGCTAAACTTAGTTTATCTCGCTCAATGCTCAAAATCTTTGATAAATTAGTTTGCTAAAAAAAAAAACAGTTTTATCCACTGATTACTTAGTTTTTCTCCCGTAGTTCAGATATTGATAAACTTAGTTTATCAGCTGATAAAATTAGTTTATCAAGTGAAAATACTTCGCTTATGTTGCAACAATGCTCAAATATGTTGGAAAACCTTAGTTTATCTCGCCCTCAATCCTCAAATATTGATAAATTAGTTTGTCGGAAAACAAACCAGTTTTCAATGATTAAACTTAGTTATTTCTTACCGTAATGTTCAAGGATATTTGATAAACTTAGTTTATCAGCTGATAAACTTAGGTATCAAGTGAAAAACTTAGATTGTCTGGACACAATGCTTCAAAATATGTGATAAACTTAGTTGTCAGCTATCAACTTAGTTTATCAGAAAACATAGGTCTCTTGATAAAAACTATGTTTTTGCATGCGCAATGCTCAACATAATTGATAACACTAGTTTATCTAAGATAAAAGAATCAGGTTGAAACTTAGTTGTAGTGATAAACTCAGTTTTGTCTGAGGTAAAAACTTAGTGTATCAAGAGAAAAACTAGTTTATCTCGCTCAATCCTCAAAAGATTGATAAACTTAGGTGTCTAAAATGAACAGTGATCAATGATTAAACTTAGTTGTTCCTTCCCCGTAATGTCAAGATATTTGATTTAAACTAGTTTATACACTGATCAACTTGTATCAAGTGATTAAACTTAGCTTATGTTGGACAATGCTCAAAATATGTGATAAACTTGTTTGTTGCTGATAAACTTAGTTTATCAAGAAAAACATAGTTTATTTCTGCATGCGGCCAATGCTCAAAATATTGATAAACATGTTTTTAAGTGACTTAACTTAGTTTTTCACCAAGAAAAAAACTGTTTATCACTTAAAAACAATGTTTTTGCACGCGAAATGCTCAAAATATGTGAAAAAAAGTTTTTCAGTGTTAAATAAGTTTATCAGAAAACACTCTGCTTGCTTATTGATGACAAACATGTTTTTTGAGATACAAACTAAGTTTTCCAATTTAACGGTAGAGTTTCAGGAAAACTAAGTTTTTCACTGATAACTTGTTTATCTAGAAAACAAAGTTTTTTTTTGTAGCACTTGGAACTTCTCCAGAAAAACTAAGTTTCTCTTTTATAAACTTCGTTTTTTATATATTTGAGCATTGCGCTTGCCATAACGCCTAGCAAGCTCTGCGGGGGATCACACTGTGGCATCATGCGTCATCCCTGGCTGGTAGTTGAAGCAGGGATTCTAAATAAATTGGTAAGTTGCTCCGGGGAGTTGCTATATTGAAAGCGGCTTGGCAGCCATAGTCTTTCTTATTCCTTAACACAGAGCTAGAATATAAATTTGAATTCCCCTGTGTTTTAGAGAAATGGGGGCTACTACAGTCAGGCCTCAGGAAGTCTTCAAAGAGGTGAGTAAAATGTTTCCCCAGCAGTGTACATACAGTCAGGGAGTCTGTACAGTGCAGTGCCAGTGGTCAGGCATGATACTCTGCAGAATTCAACTAGTACTGTGCAGCGCCTCAGTCTGAGTGCAGACAGCCTGGTCTTTGACTGCCTTGTTGGGCATTGGGAAAGCTGCAGTCTATAATGATTTAGTTTATGTTGTTGTTGATTTGTACTTTGAAGGCCTCCATAGATACTAGAGATAGGCCTAGCTAGGCCAGGCCTGTGGTCTAGGCCTACTGTCATGACTGTACTGAACCTGTAATTAATTTATTTGGAAAGGCAAACTCTTCATAAACTTCGAAGTACAAAAGTAAATTAATCGATGCACTGTGCAGCATTATCGCGCTAATAATACACTCTTAGGCACTGTCAAAATCGCGCGTGTTGAAGACACAGCGCATGATGTACGAACAAAACGAATCTCTTACACTGATACACAAAATACTGCTCATATAAGCCGACAAATACCAGGCATTCTTTGTTACTTGTTAGACTTGTGTGGGAGTTTATTGATTACTTTGTACTTCTAGGTTTACAGAGTATAGACTAGTCCTGTTTTCGCGCCAGTGAAGCAATTCCGTAAATGGAAGGTAGGGAGAATTAAGCGAAGTAAGCGATTTAGGCGATTCCGTGTTTTACAAACGCCGCATGACGGCATGAATCTAACTCTGGATGTGCTATTCCAGATTTAGATCTTTAGGCTTACCAAGTCAATATTCATGTCTACTAAATGATAAATTTGTTGGGCCCTGTTTGTTCTGTGCAATACAGAAAATACCAGGCTGTGGCCCTATCATCATGCTGGTTGGGTGCTGTACAGTCACATTCAGCTAGTATAGTTGGAGTATAAATAATTTCTTGGCCAAGTTACTATACTCTGGCTCATAATTTCTTGGACAGTTTAGAAAGTACGCCCGCTTTCCCGCCAAAACGGCGAGCCATTGTGTTGCACATAGGTGCAGTACACACAAAGATCGATGTGCGCATTTGTTATGTCCAAGAAATTTAATATGGCCCAGAGTCATGATAAAATAGGTACGCCCGCTTCCCCGCCAAAACGGTGCAACACTGGGTTGCACGTAGATGCAGTTCACGCAACATATACAAGCAACATGCGCGTATGCCTTGGCCAAAAAATTGTTACTCAAACTATAAGAGTATTACGTGGTAGGACATAGCCACATGTATTCCCGTATTCTGTGATGATTACACCCAAGTATTAGACCCCTACTTTACATACATTAAAGGGGCATTTTGTGATCCACAGCCTCGTCGGGCCCCCCCCCCCCCGACTTGCCTAAAAAAATCGAGATTTTTATATTATCTGAACCGTTAACATCAGTAATCCATGTGTGCCAAATCTTACGTGCAAATTTGGCCGTGTTTGTAAGTAATTCGCAATTTTGTATTTTCTGTCCGTAAACGGGCAGAAATTATAGCACAGTGGCCTATGGGACCGTGGGAAACGAGCATTTGCTCATAACACAAAACCACAAAGTCGGGATCAGCTAAAAGGTTGTGAATAAGGTTTTCTCAAGGATATCTAGTGAACAATCAATCCCGGGGGGCTTACTCAACTTGTTTTCAGGTAGGGATGTGCGGCCCGAATTTGGGGGCTTGGTAACAGCTTGGGAACTAATGTTCTTAAAGTAGGGCATTATGAACTGAAATTTTGAGAAATTTGCAGGTTTGGAACTGAAATTTGGCTAAAATTTAGCTTCTGAGGCAAACAGTTTCCCAAGGGGACCCTTAAGAACTGAATTGTGCTTTAACTGGAACCCTTAAGAACTGCTGGAGAGGCGCGAAATGTGGTCTGAAGGGCCGCTCATACCCGTACCTCTTTCCTATGTGAGTAACCCCCCCGGGCAATCAATAAAACAGAAGGTGCTGGAATCACAAAATGCACCTTTAAAATCTATGTGTGTGTAATGATCTTGTGCATCTGCAGAAGAGACTGCTCTACCAGCCCCCTCTGAGAAGCACAATCCAATCTGGTATGGCCTTTTTGACAAGCTGTAATGCAAAAATAATTTATTTCTATGTTCTTCATGTATAAATAAAATTTCAAATTCCCCTGTGTTTTAAAGAAATGGTGACCACTGCCCATGTGTCAGGAAGACTTTTAAAGAGGTGAGTTAAATGTTTCCCCAGTCTACAGTGCCTGGCATGCCTGGTCAGGCATACTCTGCAGAATTCAACTGCTGTGCACTGTCATGACTGTTTGACTATACTGAATCACTGTGCCTGGCCTGGTCTAGGACTGCCTAAGTTGGGCATGGGAATGGCAGCGTGTTGATTTGTACTTTGTAGACCTCATCCGCAGATGATACTAGAGATAGGTCTACACAAGGGAGCTTGTGGTTTAGGCATACTACTGAACTTTTCAGGGGCGGATCCAGGAATTCTCAATAGAGGGGGCGCCAAATTTTCCGGCTCGCTGCACTCGCCGGGTAGACCCAATTTGTTTTTCAGTTGGTTAGAAATTCTTAAAGGGGGGGGGGAGAATACTTTGTCAAGCACACAACAACTTAAGTAACGTACTGCGTCGGCCTGGGCGCCACAAAAAGTCATTCTTCATGATCGACATGGCGACAGACGCCCTGTACCGTCATTCTTAGAGAGGGCGTATGGTGCTCTGTGCGGTAAAAAGATCTACAGGGCGCCTGACGCCCTATATGCGGCGCCCGGCGCCCTGTGCTCTGCAAAAAATAGAGGGGGCTGCCGGCATGCGCCGGGGGCGCCCCCCTCTAAATCCGCCCAGGGGTAGAATTTCGTCGCTGTGTGCGAGAATCAGTCTTGATTCCCCAAAAACAAATTTTGCGGGAATCATCTAATTCACTGCTATATTATTATTAAGTTGTGAAGTTTACGAGAATCAACATTGATTCACGCAAATCAGTTTACGAGAATCTTTGCGAGAATCGATTCTCGGATTCTCGCCGAAATTCTAGCCCTGCCGCCCCTGCTTGTTTTTAATTTATTTGGAAATTTAAGAGCTTGGCCATGGCCCATGATCTAACTCTAGACTGGGCTGGCTGTACTATTCCACTATTTCCAGATTTAGATCTGATAGTCTGCGGTATTCATGTCTACTAAATGATAAATTTGTTATCCCGTTTGTTCTACGCAATACGGAAAATACCCATCTGCTATGGTTGGGTGTGATATAGTCCGAGGCAGTGGCGGATTTAAGAGTCAGCAGTGTCAGCAGCTGCTGACAGGGCCCCCCTAAAATATTACTCTCAGGGCCCCCTTTGGACACACCTTAGTCGCACTAAAGTGCGATATTGTGTTGCTTCTTGGCGCTATAGGGGCCCCAACTTAATCTGCTGACAGGGCCCTTTTCCTTTTAAATCTGCCACTGGTCTGAGGTTACTCTGATTGGACACTCCATAATGGGGTCGTGACCGAGTCAGAGCATGGAGCCTAGACTTGGGCCGGGGTCCATTTTGCATTTTAAAACTGTCATTTACCTAGCTACCATGATTTGCAAATATTGCTCCAAATGTCGCCGACTATTATTTCCATTGGATGTGCAGTTTATGTCAGTGTACTTAACAATGATGTTTGGTGTCAATAATAGGTGCAAAATGAAAAAAAATCGATGGCAATAAATTATACTAAAAAGTGGTGTATATTTACACTCGTTCAATTGTATTATTGGTATAAATCAGCGAAAATAAGCGTGTTTGTGCCTCTTCTAAAAAAATAACTGGGAACAGTCCAGAGGCTTTGGGCGAATACGTTCACAAATTAATTATACCTTAATATTGCTTTATTAGTCATCATAATTATATATTCGTGATCAATAACATACACAGAGTCGGCAGGTACCAAAAAGAGGCCGGTAAGGTTTATCAGTATTTTAGAGAATTGTTTCCAACAGGTTTTTGTGTCGGAAAAAAATGTGATATCCTATGTACTCAAATTCGTAGCCCCGGGCTTCTCCCTACGATGTGTTCGAGCTAGGTGTGATACAGAACCCAACTGGAACCATAGGTAATTTTCCATATTGCGTGAACAAACAGGGGATAAACTAATAATATCGGGCAAAATTAGAGTGTGTTTTGGCTATGTTTGCAGTACCGGGATGCCAGTACCAGCTGGGTGGTGTACAAGCAAGGAGAAGGGGGAGGGGATTCAAAGGTGATATGATGAGTTAACCACCCCCAAAAAAAAAAAAATGGATAAAAAAGGGTGACTTTGAACAGCGAAGTATCGTTATGTGTAATGCACGATATTGAGGATTGTCTTGTCTTACCATGAACTTATGATAGGTATTTATACATGTTATAATTGACAAGGGGGGGGGGGTCAATTTTCAAAATTCTACAAAAATATCAAAACCTAAGGACGGTAGGTTATGATGCAACAAAAAATCCTAGTGATTGGGTACAACATAAATTTTAAGTCACAAGAGACACCTAGTAGGCTGCTTGCAGACATCCAAATTAAATTTGGTGGGGGTTATTATTTTAAAGCGGCATACTGATAGGGGCTTTCGTGATCCACGACAAATTTGTACCACGAACTACTAAAAAAGTTGAGATTTTATATCATCTTGAAACCGTAACATTAGTAATCCATGGAGTGTACCTATCTTAAGTGCAAATTGGTGCTATTGTAAGAATTGCAAGTTTTTATTTTCTGTCCGAAATGGAGACAGAAATACAGCACAGTGACCATGGGAAAACAAAGCCATGCACTCAGAATACAAGAGCGGAATTAACTCAAATTTTGTGAATGAATAAGGCTTGCTAGGATATCTACGTTGAAAATAATAAACAAGATGTGCGGGAAATGGATCACGAAATGCACCGCTAAGCTTTGGGCCAGGAACAAAGATAATTGATTGACATGAGGTTGAGGGGCATTTGATACACCCTGGCTTAAACACGATCAAGAAATTATTTACTGCGATTTCAGCTTAATTATTTTTTACTCTTAGCCGAGCATCGTAGGGGTATAGCTAAAGTTTATAGAGTAAAAATTATCGTAAGAAATCAGTTTGTATTTCTGTCCGTAAAGGGACAGAAATTAAGCACAGTGGCTTATGGGACCATGAGAAAACAAGCAATTTGCTCAAATACAAGATCGGAAATCAACTCAAATTTTGTGAATAAGCTTTTTCTCTAAAAGATTATCTAGTGAACAATAATAAACAGGAGGTGCTGGGAAGGGGATCACGAAATGCACCTTAAGACCTAGTCTGGGCCATGAACAAGAAAAATGATTGACATGAGGGTGCAGGGGACTTTGATACACCCTGGCTTAACAGCATTCAAAAAAATGATTTACCTGCGATTTCAACTTATTTAAGTTTTACCTAGCCGTTAGCCTCGTAGGTTATAGCTATAACGTTTATAGAGAAATTAGGCATTGTTTGTAATGCTTAACAGTAGCCACAACCCGTTTACATTAACAAATACTACAGGTAGAGGGAAACTAGCGCACAAGGTTTAATTTTCTTCTGAAAGGGAGGGGGGGTACTGGCTAGCCTATGGTTTTGCTCTTTAAGATATTCGACGAATAATGATACAAAACCATGTTACATGCAGTTTAGTCTGTTAGCACAATTGCAACGGAAAGGCGGGTCAAGTCAGTGACCGTTCATTTTGTTGGTTTCAGTGAATAAAATAAGCCTGGGTCTATCACCCCGAACCCAAAGGTGAGCTCGTTTGCTAGGCTGGGAGACAGTACCAGGGGAAAGATAGACGATGTGCCCTGTTTCCACATATAAACCATGTTGTTTTATTACACCCGCTGTGACTCTAGAACAGGTTGTAGGGGAAACAGGTCTGAAACTCTGAATGGCGATGGCACCAATGTTCGAGACTAGAGTTGGGATTTTGGAGGTTGCCCGGCTCCTGTGGATGGAAAAATCCCTAAAATCGGCATTAATATGCATGATGGATTCCTCCAAAACCGCTGATGAATTCATTCGATTTTTAACACATACGGAAGAAGAATCATGTAAAGCAATTTTGTTCTGTAAAACTTTAGTCGTAGCCAAGAACTTTGAGAAGAAAAAATGCATTTGAAAATTCAATTTTCGCGCCCCATTTCAAAAATCCCTAGACTGTGAGAACGTTATGATTCAAATTTAATAGTAGTCATTCTAAAGTAAATGGGTTCTACCCATTTGCCTATGATTCCACGAAGGTCCGAGCCACGAAGTCCATAAAAACGACACAAGAACTCGGCGCTAATGCAACACAAGTTGGATACCGGAGCGTTTATTGACAGATCTGGCTCATATCGCACCCATTTTGCTCAAATTTCCTTTCAGACCTGTTGTCATAGTTGAACAGGATTTTTTTGTGAAGTTAAATATAAGATTCGTTTTAGGGGTGGCTGTGGCTTTTGCAGGTATGTAAAGTACAAACCAGACAGTAAACCGTTTTTTTGACACAGTTTTATGACAGAAAAATGACCCGATTCATGAGCTTAACACCTATGGATCTACACCTGGCACAAAAAAGTATTCGGCATGTTTTTCGATCAGTATTGTGCCAAAGTCAGACCATTATGAAAGTTTTCGAAATATACATTTTGTTGCCTATATCTTGCTCTTTCATTTAATACCTGGCTTGTAAAAAAGCGTGCAGAAATGGCTCAGATAGAACGCCCGAAAGACACGAACCCCCAAAAACAAAAGTTGCAGTTTTTGGATTTTTCAATGGGCATTGCAGTGTACTGTGACACGAACACGCAGACCACAATCAATATTGTAAGTAGGCTTTCTCGCTCATTCAGTAGGAAACCTCTTTGTGTAAAATCAATACACACGTATTATTGCGTTGTACCACACAGTGGCAATTGAAAAATCCAAAAACTGCAACTTTTGGTTTGGGGGGTTTGCGTCTTTCGGGCGCTCTATCTCAGCCATTTTTGCACGCTTTTTACAATCGAGGAGTTAAATGAAAGAGCAAGACATAGGCAACAAAATGCATATTTCGAAAATGTTCAAAATGGTCTGACTTTGGCACAATACTGATAGAAAAAACATGCCGAGATACTTTTTGTGCCAGGTGTATATACATGTTTACTGGGTATAGAGTGCTAATTTCCGGTACATGGCAAAAGGATTTCTATATCAAGATCCAAATTGTGCCGATGGCCATCACAGAAATAATAAATATCGATTTGAACTAGGAATGGGATGGTAGGCATATGCCTATAACTATTCATGAATTTTTAAACTAATTCCCCCTTATACCCCAGTCCCTTCCCTAGCCTTGATTAGGTTGATCAGTAAATGATTTGGCATACAAACATGTAGATATTCAGATATGATTGGAAGTAAACAGACAAAATGTTTTGTGAATGTATATTGTATACCTTTCAAGGACCTTGGCGACTAGGCTGAACAAGAATATTAGCCATTGATTTTCAGCACAACTATTGTCACCCTTTCAGACATTGGGGTGACATCAGCAAGTTTCCAGTCAGAGGAAAACCTGGCCTACAAAAGAGCTGTATAAGATTTCTGTGAGGATTCACACCGGTAAATAACACGAGAAAGAGAAACAACTCCAGGCCCCTCTGCAAATGACAGTGGTTTTTATGTGGACCGGTTTCTAAGTGTACCCTAAAAACTGAGAGAAATGGCGAGGTCTTGGTTGAAAATCATGCTTGCTATCAATATTAATGATAAAATCTGTAAGAATATCCAAAAATGGTTGGGGGCAGCAGGAGAATGGCTCGAGAGTCAAGGTAAGTCAATGGAGAGTATGTGTACACTCCAGCTGACTGAATTTTGTGAAGATTGTAAAATGAGTCGCTAGACTGAGTGTAAGCGAAGGCTTAAGGTCATTACATAGTGTCATGCCGCTCAGCGGCAAGCCGCTTGGTGTACGCCGCTTGATGGATTGAGCTATTATAGACAAGCGGCGCTATCGCTTGAACTACGTCATCGAGCGGCACCGCTCTAAAAGTTGAACTCAAGTCAACTCAATGCGATTTGCCGCTTTGGGAAAAGCGGCAGCCCGAGCGGCAGGGAGATCGATTTATCGGCTTGACGCTTTGCCGCTTGAGTCACTGCTAGCGATTCTGACATGATTGCGTAGTGACGTAAATTTCATCATCAAAGCGGTAAGCGGCACGACACTATGTAATGACCTTTAGTCTAAGGTGCAAAATTGAGCAGTCTGACTTGTGCCAATGTTGGTTTACCCATAGCCAATTAAAATAGCCACACCATATAGATAATTCATAGGCCAAGACAACTATTGTCACCTGTGTATTATGTACACAGGTATTACAAATGATGGCTGCTCTTAAGTTTTATCCAGATAGTGAATTTATTTTGATACATGTTAAAGGGGGATGGCCCGATTTAAGTCTATAAGTTTTTCATCTTAATAGAATAGCCTTCACCCCAAAACCCCATTTTGTAAAGTTTTGCGCCGATATTTCAACCCGTTTTGATGTGCGAGCTAAAAACGTAATTTTGCAATCCCCATAGAGTACTGTGTAAAATTAATATTGGTCGACCAAAAAGGGGCACATTTTCGCTCATAACATCCAAACCAAACATCCTTTAGCCCTAAGATTTCACAGGGTAAATGAGAAAAATAGTATCTTTCTTCTGACACCAAAATTGTGACCACTTCCGGTAACATCCGGGGTCCCTGGGGACGAGGCTATTAGTGATCAGGCCATGGACCTTTAAATTGAAAGTGGTTATCAGCTATAGACCTTTGGTTTGACATGCTGACAAGCACCTCCACCTCCCCGAGTAAATCCCACTGCTTTCACTCCACAAGGCCAGGCGCCTATAAAGAACAAAAGAGTAATTTATTTCTGAATGTTTTAAAGCAATGCGAAAACAGAAATGTGGTTTGGCAGAGTTTGTGAGCTCCCAAGAAATCTCAGTAGATAGCAGAATATGTGTATTTAGGGACAATACTATTGTTGTTGCTAGTTATTAAAATAATGAAATGAATAATGTGTTATTGTTCAATGTCACATTCCTTAAAAATCATGTCATTTTATTTGATAACCAATAATTGGAGGTTTGGTTGAATATTGTTGTTGAAATGTCTCACATGATGCATGAAGTAGTTGATGTTTTTTGTCTATGTACAGGGTGAGTAAAAAAAAACTTACTCCTGATGTGGTCCGCCATTTTGAATGTTTAAAGAATATATATCTAAATATGTGGTATCTGCGAAAGCTTATTCATATCTTTAATTTGCTGCAAAGATTCTTCCAATGGGTTAATATAGCGAGCTACACGCTTTCGAATCAAGAATCATCAGTGAAAAATAGCCCGAATTTCTTATGGACACTGATTTGCTTCGCTGAACGCCGTTCATTTCAATGTGAATCCGTGGACAGCGCAGAAAAAGACAATGATTCAAACGACTGTAGCTCGGACTCTACATAACCGATGTGAATGATCTTTGCAGTAAAATTAAAGATAATGAACACAACGTTCAGATGATACCAAATCATGTTAGATAATATGTTACTAAGAATTCAAAATGGCGGACACAATCGGGTCAAAGTTTTTTGTGAATCACCTGTATATATATTATTAGTTCTAACTTGCAAGTGATTCTCTATTTTTTTTAAGGTTCTATGGTGGGTTGTCTAGATAGATTAGATTGATACAGGAGGAAGACTTATTGTGCAAGTGCGTAAATGTCGCCACAAGACTAAATTTTCAGAGGCATGGGGGTGACATCTTGCTCAACGTATTTTTTACTATTCATGGTACTCAAGTTGAAATGTATATAGAAATAATGGGCAAGGAAAAAAATAAAGAATGTCAGCAGTCAATGTGCTTATTTTTGAAGCCAAGAAGGACCCAGTTGAAGGTCACCAAGAGATAGATCTATCATATCAATTAATAAGCAATGTAAATTTGTCTTGGGAAACATTGGGGAAAAAAAAAGACATATGTGTGAACATATTGATTTTTGTTTTATTTAGCAAAGGAATCTATTAGTGTGGGTTGGCTCTGTCATATGATGAGAAACAGTTCCCGTAGGATTTGTGCTAAAATTGACCGTTCTTGTGTTTTTCATTCAATGGGGGACCAGGCAGTCAGAAAAATGATGGGTGCAAATTTTCGGAGACCTTGCTTCCCCCTTCATCAAGGGGAAAATGCTATAAAGGGAAAAAATTTCAAAATCAGAGTCAAATTGTGTTTTAATGGACATTAACAGCTTCGTATCCTTGTAAGGATTAGAAAAAGTATATATTTGCCTAGGTTCCGACCTTTAGTTAAAGCTCTATAGCCCCATAATGGTTCAAGGTCTCCTGGGGTAAATTTACCCAATGCTCAGATTTAGTTGAAACTGGTGAGAAAGTTGTTGTATTGTTCTCAAGGATCCAAAAATGTCTATTTTACGTGTGTGATATTTGCGGTTGGCTAATTACATAGCAAAATGTCGGAATGGTCTACATGGTCTATTGTTCACCAGAACTTTCCCTGGATGTCGCAATGGTGATATCAATAAGATCAATTAAAATGCATTTTCTGTTCAGTATGACAAAGGAATCATTTGACACCACTTTCAACACCATCGGAGCATTTACCCCCCCGGGTGACACTTGAAACTATCTATGGGCTCTTATACCGCTGCTTTAACTAAAGGTATGGAACCTAGGCAAATGTATACTTTCTCTATCCTTTGACGAGACGAACGCTTTAGAGTACACTTTTAATAAAACATCAATTGACTTGATTTTTAAAATTTTCCCGTACAACATTGGCACCTGAAAAAGGGGGCATCAGTAGGAAAATTTTGCACCCAATATTTTCTGACAGTTTAGGTCCTATTGAAACCCAAAACAGCAACAAAATCAATTTAGCATGAAATCCTACGGGCATACACACCAACCCACATATATTTATTTGCAGGGTATTTTTTAGGTACTGCTTCTGTATAGGTTTGTGGTACCATTTGTGCATATTGATTAGAATTTTAAGTCCTCATTGTATGATTACAGTGTTAACTTTAATTAATTCCCTTTACACGTTCAAGGCAATGGCAACTTTTACATTTTCAAACTTTGGTAGGGTGATAGACCTTTATAACCAGGATTTTTTTAGGGGGAGGGGGCCATTTTTTTGTGTAGCCCTGAACGAATGTCATGGAGGCAATACTAGCTCCAAAATTTCGTGTGTGGTCCGCCGTCCCGTACGTAGACTCGGGGTTAAACCTTTTTAAAAATGCTCTGATGGGACCTAAACCACTATCCCATTACTTCTAACTTGATAGGGTGATAGAAGTAAGGTTGCCACAAATCAATGTTGTTACTTTTGGCTGCATTATTGCATATTCATGAATTTTATAGCTTATTTGCATATTTTTCAGACATCATTTCGGTTTTAACTTTTTAACAAACTGCTCTGCTGGATGAACGCATGCCAAATTACTTCGAACTTGATAGGGTGATAGCGTAAGGTCTGCCAACAACATAAGGTGTATTTGGCCTGCATTATTTGCAATCATGAATTATTGACCATTAGCTTATTTGCATATTTCGACATTTCGGTTACCTTTTAAAATGCTCTGCTGGCTGAATGCTATGGTCCGATTTACTTGATAGGGTGATAGATAAGGTGCAACAATATAATGTGTAGCTTTTGGCTGTATTTTTTGCATATTCATTGAATTTTTAAATACAGGATTAGCATACTTGTTCAGACATTTGGTTCATTTAAAAAAATTTTTCTGCTGGCTAATGCTTGCCCAATTCTAAACTGGTAGGGTGAATAGAGTAAGGTGCCACAGTATCATGTGTAGCTTTTGGCTGATTATTTGCATATTCATGACGTCTAATAGCTTATTTGCATATTTTCAGCAGTTTTTTCGATTAACCTTTTACAATGCTCTGCTGGCTAAACGCTATGCTCGATTTCCTCCAACTAGTAGCTGTGGTAGAGCGAGGGTGTGTGGTTGAGCTTTTGGATGCTTATTTGCATGATCATTGCATATTCAGAATTTATAGCTATTTGAAGATGTTCAGACATTTTGGGTTTTTAAAAATGCTTCCGTATGCCTGATTAATTCCAAAATTTGGTAGGGTGATAGAGGAGGTGCCACAATATCATGTGTTGATTCAGGGCTGATTAATGCCATATTCATGCATTGTAATTAGCTAATTTGATATTTTTGGATATTTGTTAAATTTCTTGTCTACCTTTTGAAATGCACCCCTTCAGGCTACAAAAACATAAACAACTTCTTCCAGCGCTTTTGCTCTCATTGCCAAATTTTTATTATTAAAACCAAGTGAGCGCAACCGGCGACCACTTGTGGTTCGAGAACTGCTTGTTGCAAAAGGGGCACTTTCCCAAAAATTGTAAGGGTGAATATTTGGCAAAAAAAGGGTATACTTTGTACCAAAATGTACTTTTTTGAACAAAATAAAATCATAAAAAAAAAACCTATTTGGGCCTTTTCCAGCTCTTTTTATGGGTTTGGGGCTTTTTAAATTTAGGTGTTATTTTTTAGGCATATTGGCAATGTTTGGAATTTCAAGATTTGTTTTTGAATTATTTGGAACATGTGATGCTGGCTCTTTTTTAAGAGAAAATGATGATGAAAATCTGTTTCATCTTTATCATCATTGTTGGAATCATGCTTTAGTAGGAAAAACGCAGGAAGGGAAAGCTTATTACTCGTGTATAATTATTTGGAACAATTGCCCTCGAATTATGCCATGTGTACCAAGAAATATATTGAAAGGGAAAATTGGATTATAATATTGTTTGTTTTCCATTCCCTACTTTAAAGGTGCAACGGGAGCCAATTCAAGGCAACCAAATATTGGTTCATAATAGCACAGCCAATTTACTATAGATTAGACACATCACTGAATTTCTCGTACCTTGTATTTGCTACATGAAAGGTCTTGTTATTAAAGAGAGAAAAAGGTGTGATTTTTTTGATTTGTTTGTATTTCCATTGTAAAACATATGGGCTTAATTTCGTATTGTGCCTCTATACAATTTGGAAAGTTCAAACTTTTTGTAATCAAGAAAAATTTATCAGGCCCTTTATTTTTCAGGATGGGATTATTTTTGAAGGAAAAGCTTTACATCGGTGCCACAATATCATGTTAGCTTTTGGCTGTATTTTTTTGCATATTATTGAATTTTAATACCTTATAATAGACATACTTGTTCAGACTTTTGGTCACTTTAAAAAAATTTTCTTGCTGGCTCAAATGCTATGCAATTTCTAACCTTGATAGGGTGATAGAGTTAGGTGCCACAGTATCATGTGTAGCTTTTGGCTGATTCTTTGCATATTCATGAATTCTAATTAGCTGATTTGCAATTTTTCAGATATTTCGATTAACCTTTTATATTAAAATGCTTGCTTGCTAAACGCTATGCTCGATTTACTCAAAACTTAGTAGGTGGTAGAGCGAGGTGTGTGTAGCTTTCGGCGGCTTTTATTTGCCATGATCATTTGCTTTCATGATTTAATTAGCTTATTTGCATATTTTTCAGACATTTTGGTTTTTTTAAACCATGCTTCGCTATGCCTGATTTACCTTCAAATTGGTAGGGTGATAGTGGGTGATCGAGTTGAGGTGCCAAATTCATGTGTTGATTCGCTGCATACCTGCATATTTAGATTTTAAGTAGCTAATTGAATCTATTTTTGAGATATTTCAGTTAACCTTTTTTCTTGTTTTACCTTTTTGAAAGCACTTCAGGCTACACAACATAACAAGTCTCTCCAGTGCATTTGTTATCATATGACCAAATTTTTATATAAAACAAGTGATCGCGCAACCAGGCGAAACTTGTGGTTCGAGGAACTGCCTGTTTCAAAGGGACTTTTCCCAAAAATTGTTAAGGGGGTGAATATGCAAAAGTATACTTTTTTTACAAAATGTTAACTTTTTTGACAAAAAAAAATCATAAAAAACCTATTTCGGGCCTTTCCAGACTCTTTTTATGGGTTGGGGCTTTTTAACATTTAGTGTATTTAGCATATTGGCAATTTTTGGAAATGGGGTTTCAAGATTTTTGTTTTGAATTTGGAACAGTGATGACTGGCTTTTTTTAGAGAAAATGATGAAAATTGTTTCATCTTTATCTATCATGTTGGGGAATCATGCTTATCAGTAGTAGAAAAGCAGGAAGGGAAAGTTATAATATTGGTCATAATGATGGAACACTTGCCCTTCAATTATGCCATGTAACAATAATTTATAAGGAAAAAAATGGTATATATTGTTTTGTTTGTCCATTCTCTACTTTAAAGGCTGCAACGGGAAGAATTCAAGGCACCCCAAAAAATATGGTCGTCATAATAGCAATTCATATAGATTAGACAATCAATAGAGTTCTTACCTTGTATTGGCTACAGAAATGTCTTAAAAGAGAGAAAGAGGAGAAACAGGTGATTTTGATTTGCTTGTTATTCCATTGTAAACATAGGCTTAATTTCGATTTGCTCCTATCGAAATTAGAAATTCAAACTTTGTATCAAAGAAACATTTCTCAGCTTAATTTTCAGATGGGATTATTGTTGACGGAAAGCTTTACATCGGGGCAAAAATCAGTACTTTTGATTTTTTTAGGGCCACTGCCCGGATATTGAAATCTCTTGTTGCACAATACTGATCCACAATGCAATGAGTTCATGAGGCAAAGTGTCCCAGCAATTACGACTGATATTGTAGGTTTGACAGCTATTGTTTTGAGAAAAAAAATTGTGAAAAATCCGGGCAATCCTCACTGCTCAAATGATCAAAATTAATCAGTTTTCTCAACAAATTAAAATCTATAACACAAAGATTTTACAAGCAAATGGTATGCAGTTTGTTTTATTCATACCCCAACACTTATTTACAAACTAAACAACCAGGGACATGTTCCTGTGTAATGTTTTTATTATGTGGGCTCTTGATGTTGACTTTTACCCATAATGCTTTGGGAAACGTGCCTCTCCAGGTCAACCGTGCAATGCACTATATTGTGATCTTGAGAATTCTTCATTCCATTTTTTTTCCATAAGACTTAGAGAGCCTAAACCCACCAATTATTGACAACAAATAGAGGCACAGAAAACCCTGTAAAAAGCATACTGAAAATTAATGGGGAATTCTTGTATCATTATTAGGCACACTTAAAATTACTCAAACAATAGTGCACATTACTTTTAAAAACTGATTTTCTTAGATCTATGAAAAGTGGATTTATACCCTTTGGAATATAACACTTCATAATCGATTACAGAGTTGATCTATTTGTGTGGAATGTTTATCAGCACACCTACTTCTAGACTGGAAGTCCTGGAGATTATTCTCATTTTGTAAAAATGGCCACATAATATATTAATAGGGTGAGCCCGGGGGGGGGGGGCATCCATTTTGAGGTGATTCATATGGTAAGGCTTTAAAGCCCCACATTTTCAGCATCGTTGTCCACCCACAGACCCATCTTTTTGGTGAAAATTTTACCACTGTCACCCAAGACCCCTATTTTGGGGAAAATTTTCACCCAAAGATCTCTTATTTTTTTTTAGGAAAAAAAATTGCAAAAAACCTCACCCAAACCCAATTTTGTGGAAACTTATTGGTCAAATTTGTCCTCGAAAAACACATACTTGGGGGCAGTTTGGCTGTCTCTCACCCAGACCCTATTTTTGTGGAGTATATCTGTCACCGAATGCCCCTGGGTTGAAGTGCCAGCCTTACACCATATCCATTTCATAATCCACCTAAGCCAGGCTCACTTTATATGTGGTTCATTTCCATCATTCTCTGAAATTCAAAAGAAGATTGTGACTACTGTCACTAAAATCTTAAATTTGAAGACCTTTCCTTAAGTGAATCTCAATCAACCTTTTCTGTGATGAAATGTACCAGGGAATTCAAGAAGAATCTCACATGTCCTGCTTGTAAGTTCTTGCAGATACTTGATATTGAATTGTGGTGTGACCTTTTGGGGTTCCCCATACCAGCCCTTTTCCCAGGAATAATCTCCTTCACTCTTGTGTCAGCTTTGTTTCTATTTCCAAAATTCGTTTACACAGTGGCATGACTTACTCAAGCGAGGAGGAACTTTTATGTTCTTTTCAACAGTGTAAGGGAAAATTGGGGTATAATGGCTTCTTGCATAGATATGTGAGGGCATGCCAATATCGCTTTTGGCCATTCTCCGTTAAGTGTTCAGGTTTGGTCTCAAAATGTATCAAATATCACATTAATGGAAGTCCTGAAATTAAAATCCGTAAACTTAATTTTTCAGAACACAGCAAAATGCATGGTTGATCTTAAAAATATCCGATTTTTAGTATGTTGCCTAACGTTAACACTAAAGTAACTTATCTGGGTAACGTATCTGGCCGTCCTTTTTTTCTTAATCGCGCCGTTCAGAATAAAAGTACATGCTATACCGACTATATCTCTATATCTTTATCAGTTTTACCATCATCCGAAGCATGGTGTGGTTTCGACTTTATGTGGTCCCGGTGTTTAGCAAGGCGCTGCGGGAGGTAGGTCACGTTCTGTCTCGGAATGAACGTACAAGAGGATTTCTTTCATTACCAGGCATGGAATTGTTACTTCAAAATCAGATTTCTATCAAAACTTATAAATATAACATTGCATTGCTTGATTTACGCATATTGGAACATTCCTTTTTCCCTATTGTTACTTTTTGGCAATTTTGTATCAATTTGAATTATGGTCGTATCCGTCTGTGATATTGGCGACATCCTCTCCGAGAACTCTTACGAAACTTTAATAATCCAATATTATCGTGTTTTGAACTTATAATTAGGGCATAAAAGAGGCTGATAAAAAATGTCATGTTACCTTTGATATGGCTCTTGTGTAACGAGCAGGACACATTTTAAAGAATGGATTTGGGCTGGCGACTTGGCGAAAAACAAGAATTATGCATCATCAGCCTGTTTGCTTGATACTTTCTTGCCTGGTTACTTCTAGCCCATATCTTTTGAAAGCATAAATCATAGTATACTTTAAATTAATAAGTATTCATTCTTAACGAGCAAACCGGCTGTAAACCGTGTATGACTGGAGCGCACGAAATCGTTTTTTAACACACTTTCTCGGAGAATGGCCCTATTATCGTTCAACTTGATTCATTGGGGGGGGGGCTCCTGAAGCAGAGATGAAATCTTAGGCTAAGGTCTTTAGTTCGGAAGTTATGTGTCCCATTTGGTCGACCAATATTAATTGTTAACATGTTTTTAGCTCTCACAACAAACGGATTGAAATGTGGCGCGAAACTTTGGCAGATGGGTTTGAGGTGGAGGCCATTCTATTAAAGGAGAACCCGTACAACGAATAATATTAACATATACACTATAAAATGATTAGTGACCACATATCGAGTGGTTTCATAGAAAAACGGCATTATATAACCCTCACAATGAATTAAAACCATCTATTCTGACGATGTGCTATTTAAAAGATCGCGCTAGTGTATAACGTGGTATGCGATACGTCCGGCCCGTTGTAGGTCAACCTACCATAGGAAATACACATTCTTGAAAGCATCATGCGTGAATTTGACGCTACTGTGCGTCCGTATCGCATAACACAAACTATCCCATATACAGTAGCACAAATTTCAAATACGCGTGGTCATACAAATGCGTTTAATTCTTTTTAGGTTTATAATTCCGTTTCCCATGAAACCACTCCATACGGGTTCAATAATTGTTTTTATAGCGTATATTGTGTAATTTTTCTTGATAGCAGTTCTCCTTTAAGATTCTCATGAAACCACTCCATACGTGTTCAATAATTGTTTTATCGCGTATATGTGTAATTTCTTCTTGATACCGGTCCCTTAAGATGAAAACTTTATATACTTAAATCGTGTCATCCCCTTAAGCAGGCTTCGAATTACAATTTTAGAATTGCTGCACTGTGCAGTAACTTTTAAAAATTACATGCAGGCAATGTGCAAGTTACATGCACAGGCTTGTGTAAACATGGATTGGTGTTAATGCTAACCTTTATTCATACAGGCTCTGGTACCTTTGACTATGAGAGTTGCTTAAAAATTTATATTTCAGCATTCAATGACTTTCTTAAGCTACAATTGCATTTATGGATTCACAAAATTTACATGCAGCTGTGCACAGGATCAAGTTACATGCAACAGAGATAAAGTTACTGCACCTGTGCAGTGTGTGCACCTGGGTAATTGGAAGCCTGCAAGTCTCGCTACAGAATATCAAAGGACATCGCCGGATAAGGGAGAAGGAGGCCCTCTATATCATAATCGTTATCTTTCACCATCAATTTTGAGTTGGGTTGACAACTCTTTATCATGTACGCAAGGTGTTTTTTATCCCCAAATACACTTGGTATCAAGAAAAAATGAGAAAGTCTGAGAAACTTCAGGGCCATGCTCTCTGGAAAAAGCAAAGCTTAGAGCATCCCTCCATTTCAATGACCATTATACTTATATGAAGAAAACAGGAAAGAGTTGGCTAGCGCCCTTTGTCATGTTGGAGCTTGTAAGTGACGCCTATACAGATAGACCTTTTGTCCTTCATAAGTTTCAAAGAGGCTAAATGAGGCACCCCCTTTATAACAATACCCAAATACCTATTAGCTTATTGCTGCTAAGATTGGTATTATATAAACCGTCTCACACCAACAGACTCGGGAATAAAACACATGGCACATGACTGCACTATTTATAATCATGAGGCATGTAAACTACACTATTGGCTAAATAAAATTACAATGCCCCATGGCCGCCCAGTTCAAGAGCTTTCATTCACATTGTATGAGCAAATACATCCCCTGTATTTTTAGTATGATTCTATGGATACCCAGGGACATGCATGGTCAAGCTGTTGTTAACATGTGTCATCCACGCTACGAACAGAAGCCCTGCTTGGTAGTAGATTAGCATGCCTACCACATAGTGATTGTGGTTTGGTTTGGTATGTAAAAAAGTTTGTGTTGTTTTTGGCAATTCCATTTAGTGTTCCGGCCCCCCCCCCCCCCAGACAAAAAAACAAAAAATTGAAAAATAAGGTTATTTCCACCCCAAGAACCGGAACGCCACTCACATATATGGTGCTAAATAATCTAGTGTGATCCTTCAACGCGGGCGGCATTGTGGTTCTTAGGGGAAAGTGTTAAGTATGGAAATTTTAATTACCCATTGAAGACTTGTATTATAACTTTACATAAAACCGACTTTTGGGGAATTTATGTTAAGTGGGGAGGATTTTTTTGAAAACCAGCCAAAAGGTAAAATTTGAGCATGTCGCTTTATGCAAAACCATTTTCAAGGTTCAGTTCATACGTGTTCTCATGAATAAACCTATAGAGGGCATCCTTCATTTCTTATCCTGCGATTTGTCCTTTGAATTTCAAAGCCTTTTTATTTTCAGTGGCAGCAGAACAGTGGGGGACAGCTGGGCACAAGGCTCTTCCTCTTTTGAAAGTGGGTCCCCCACTTTTCACTAAGTCTGAGCGTATGAGTTATCCTTGAAATTATATAGGCCTCGATTGTTCATATTTATTGGGACTATTAGTATTGTATTTTAGGAATATAAAATTGCCAAAATAATATTGCATAGACTTAATATGCACCGGCAAAATCAGGACTGGTCAGGAGGAAAAGTGTCCCCATGCGAGGAGTAAATAGGCTCCAAAACCAGCTGATTTTGCATAATTTTTTATCAAAATTTCCAGGGCCTGAGACCTGGGGTTAAATGAAGTTGCCAGCTTTCTGCCCAGTTGGGTGCTTCCTATTTAGGTCCTACATACAGGGAGAAACCTTGCTCAAATGAAAAAGTAATCCAAGGGCTTTTTATGTGGGTGCCAGATTTATTTAGTTTCCTGTGTAATTAGTACAGAAAATCAATATTCATGATCACCAGAAGTCCTCAAGACCCACAAAATTTAGTCATCCAGGTTGGGCCAGTAATAAAATTTTGTAAACAGTGATTTCAAAACAAGTGTGAATCTGTAACAGAAATGTGATTTGTGAAAGCACACCAAGTCGTCTGTCTTGAACATTGGTAATAGACTGAATCTTATTTTATGGCTGACTATAATTAATCTGTTCCAACACATCATCAACATCAACTCAATGTTGTAAATACTGTTTAAATGGTTTATATCTTTCACTTGTAATTATATATGTATATCAGGGTCTCATGGGAGACCAGTTTGTAGAAACTGATTTGAAGTTACCCTGAATAAATAAAGTGTAATATACTACTTTTACTTGTCAAATCTATATACAGTGGTCTGTCTGCCTGACCGCGTCTATTTTTCGGGGAGATGCATGTTCCTGAAACTTGGTGTGGTGGGTGTGGTCTTGACCGTACGAAGGACCGAGTGTATTGGTGTGGATCAAAGTATCAGGGTCATTAGAGGTCAAATGAGGTCAAATGGGGTGGTAAATGTTGGTGTATGGACATGAAACTTGGTGGGTCAAGTGTTGATGCCAAAATTTTGAAAGGTCACAACAAGGTCATCAGGGGTATTCAAGCCAGGTGATCGCGAACCTGGTGATCTCGAAACACGGGGACCGCCTGGTTTATCAATTAATATACAAGTTAAAATGCCACCTATACTTTTTAGAACATTTGCTATTTCTCAGTGTAGTCCTTTTTCAGGTGAAACCAATATATCAGGGAAGTTTGACATCATCAGATTGATATATCCCATCTGAGCAGACAAATCATGGTGCTAGCTGGTCACAAGCCAGAGACAATCCTTGAAGTGTGTGGAAGAGCTGGGTTTTTTTGGGTTGTACAGGTAAAGTCCCATAAGCTGATTTTATACTACAAAATTTATGAAAAGTGACATGCATTTCTTTGCCCACAGTAAAATATTATCCTTCATACAGGCTGTCCCAAAAAATTGTTAACACTCGGAACGACAGCATTTTGATAAAAAGAAAAGTACACATGGGTATTTGTTTGGTATCACTTTGAAGCCAATAGAACAAGCTTTAATTTGCCATTTGTTTCATTCCAATCCGATACATAAAACAAAAGATATGCTTCATCAACTATGAGAGGGCAAAATCAACTTGGTCCGATTTCTGCCTTAGCACACTTGAATGCATGATGCAACATGAATACACTTGGCTTCATAGCACATCTTCTTTCCATCTTAAAAAGAAAACAAATAGATTTTGCAGTGTTTTCTATTAAAGAAAGACTTCGAGATTCCTGCCACCGTGTTTTACCAAACGTTTATCGTTGGATCTACCACAACTGCTCTTCTAACAAGAGAAATGTTGGCTTGAGTTTCTGCCACTCTGGTCCGAGGATCTGTATGACCTTCCACTGGTGTCTTTATTTCAATTCTACCTGCTTCATTAGTCATTGTAGGCTTATTATCAGAAGTTTCTCTTTCTTTTTTGTTTATTTTCGTCTTTTTGTTGTTTATTCTGACTATAAAATCATAGATTTTCTTGGGAGGGACCGGGAATCCAATAAGGAAGTGTCTGTTTTAATATTCTGTGTAATTTTGAGCGATTTGATAGGGCTAACTCTGCTAATGAAAGTGAACTGACTGATTAATATTTGAAAAATACAAAGTATTGCTGATCATAAGACAACGATCACACTTTATGACAATAATGAAGTTGAAAAGGGATTGTCAATATCTTCAATAAGTTCAATTGCCAATCCATAACACAATCAATAACCCTATTTTGAGTATGTTACAAAATTATGTTTCATACAATCTTACAAAATGTACTATTATTGCAAATCGGAAACCAATCCGAATTTGTACTCCTCTTTTTGAGAAGCATCTCTTTTTGTTCTACATATCTGCATTGAAATAATAATGGTAAATAAAAAGCTATTTAGTTCGCTTTAAGAGCATACCAAACAAAGTCCCATGCATGCTTTAGGTTTTTACAAAATCCTTTGTTCCGATTGTTAACATTTTTTGGGCAGCCTTTAGACTGCACTCCGTGCTGAAGTGAAGCTAAGTGATACCGAAGCATCGACTCAAAAGTTTGTGTCAATTGGTGTAAATTAGCAGTGTGCCTGTAGAGCATCTGTTTATGCTGTTTGGGAAATAAGCATAAACAAGACACTATTCAGAAAACAAAAAATTATTTGAAAGAAATGTTTAACTCCTTACTGTTGTCATAGTTGAACATAGTTGGTAGGCTGGTGTGAGTCACTGATTGACGAGTTAGATGTTTGGTAAATGTAAATTGTTGGCGGTAGTAGAAACCTTGGAAGGATTTGAAAAAGCCAAATCCAAGGTTAATAACAATGTCTTATGCATAATTTTAATGTTTACAAAAACACCCCCCACAGCTGGGAGCAATATTCATTGAAATTAGATCAAAGGCATTGTGGAACGTGCAACAAACGCTATATTTTATAAAACCTAGCATTTCAGCATTATTTTGTGTAGTTTTGTGGTGGATGGATATTTGTCCTAGAGTGTAGACCTGATGCCGACCTTGCCCACTCCCCTCTTCAAATTGTTATCAATTTCATGAGAATACACTTGCACGTGCACCAATGTGACTTGTAACTGAAAATTTTTTCACCCCACTCCATGTCCTGTGAAACAGTTTATTCTTTGTGAAGAAATGAGGTTTTCTGCAACTTGGTCCCTTATTTGTGCAAATTGAACCATAAAAAAAAAGAATTTTGACAGTTGTCCTGAAACGTACACTTGTGCCATAGATGCATATCAAACTTACCACCATGCGCTTGGATCATGTAATTTACCTACAGATACATCAGGAACATTTGTACATAAATAACGCGCTACCAAGTCTAAGAGAAAATGGCACAGTGGAAACAATACTACGAACAAGTGTCTGGGCAAGACACAAGCAGAACTAAAGCTGTATCCTTTTATTAGAGGAGCACTGCAGACAAACAATATTTGGTTACCCTAAAATTGATCTGATTTTTTTATTATTTTATTTTAATTCAGTCACAGCCTTTAAAAAATGCGCCTGGCAGGACTGAGACTAAAAAAGTAAAACAGGTAAAAGGGGACGGACCTGTGTACACAGGAACGGAGTGCCCATATCTCTTTCGAAGCGATTGGGCCAGACTCCTTCATATAATGTTCTAGTGGGATCGCCACACCTCATCTCAGCGAGTCTGTTACCCATTCCCATCTGAATAATACCGTACCCCATTTATACACCTGGTTAGAGGAGAGTATTGAGGTAAAGCGCCTTACTCAAGGACAAACCACATTGACCCAGCGTTGGCTGGAACCCACAACCTTAGGCGTGCGGGCCGAACGCGGATCCACTGGACCCATTTCTTGACTACCTCTTTTGCAAGTAGAACTACAACCCTTTGTGATCCCACGGATTTACATTTGGACCATTCTTGGGAATTCACACACCACACGTGTCCAAACTTTATTTTGCCCCCCCCCCCCCCCCCCCCCCCCCCCGACAAAATAACCCATCTAGCGAAAGTAGAAACATTTCTGTTATGTTTTGTCCAAACCGAACCAAATAATGCTTTCCCGTTTGCTTGCACCTACATCCATTTACACTTTTATGAGAGACCCACCATTTGGCGATAATCAAAGTGTACACATTCAATGTTCCAAATTTGATAAAACTTGGTTAGTGGGTGAAAGCTACATGAAAGTAAAACCCATACCCATCCACTGTGTCATCACTATTGGTGTATATTAATGCTTATTTGCGATATATGTTCCTGCCAGGGGATCTTGCAAGTTTTTACTTGGTGTTTTTACAGTTTTCAGAATTTTAATCACTTTTCCCTATAAAGTGTTATTTTTGGCATGATAATGCGCTGCAGAAACGCGTTCTGTTACAATTGATATTGAATCCACACCAATCCATTAAGTCAGTCCACACAATCTCACCGTAGAGGCCCACCCTCCACAGTGATTTTCAACGGTAATGTGCAATGACAGGGACAGCAATCCTACTCATTGGGACATATCATAATGTACAGATATAAAGTGATTTTAAAATTTCTTCACAGAGCAGTGTGGAGTGCAGCTGCAGTGCATAGTTTTTACTAACCATTCCAGTGTCAACCACGTATGGGGGACCCTGGGGGGTCCTTGTATGAGTACTTTCCTACACACACACAATGTAAATAAATGTCCTACTAAGATCCCCCCCCCCACCATTTTTTTTTTTCTCATAAGACTGCCTGCTAGTGTTTACAAATCACATTTTGGCATTTTTTTCACTCAGTTATTGTGTTTTTAGGTCATCCGACACAGTCCGGAGAGACCGTAATGTTGGCATGATTTGATATATCTGTCTGTGTGGTCAACATTTAGTAGACACCTTTTGTTGACTACGTTTTCAACCAACTTAGCTGAACCTTTTGTTAGTGCATGATTGTCAAGTGTGTATACATTGTGACACGGGGTGTTATGTGTGTTTCAGATGAGTAGAGGTTCAAAGTTCATTCAAGGTCACTAGGATCATTATATTGCTCGGATTTGACCACATAATCCTCTAGTATACACTTTTGGTTGACACTTTCAACTTCAAACTGACAGGAAGGTCAAAGGTCAATCAGGGTCACGTGAGTCTATTGCTCTCATTCTTTGACCACACAATTGGACCACACTATTGTTTTTTCTTCTCATAGAAAGAAATTCTGATGAAAATTGACATAAAAAGGGGCCAAAAAGACAATTTAAAAAAATAACACATTTTCCATTTTAAAAAAACTGCATTTTGCTCGGTTTTTCCATTTCTTTGAGACAAAACTTTTCCTTGAAATGTGGCCCATTCCCTTCTAATCATGGTGTCAATGTCAATATAGAAATTCCTTGACCAGTCGAACCAGCTCCAAGATTCAATCTTCAGTAGGTACACGCGTATGGGATCATGCTCACAATACTGACACAATGTCTTTTGCCAAAAATAAAGTTGTTTGTCAATATATAGTTTTTGTCAGTATTTGCCCCAATTTCCTTCACTTAGAATATTTTAACCAACACAATTTCCTTTTCATAACATCTTTCGCCAGCAAACTTTATACTAAGCAACCTCCAGAGTGTGTTTAGGTCGTCTGATGAAATCGGAAAGATCTTATGGCATTCATGATTTGTGTGTGTGTGTCAATTTTCGTTCCAATTGTTGTCTAGCTTTTTTTAGTTCAGTGAGGGATCAAGTTCAACGTGACTACATCTCGACCGGGATATAGCTACCTGGTCGGCCTGATGACCGCACTAGCTCCTACTGACCGGCAACAGAAGGTCATTTGGGGTTACCGTCTTACCGACGGGTACTTTACTTCAGTGAAAGAAAAATTACCACATAATAAGCATTCAAGGTCTGACGTGCGTTTGGCGGACACGGGTTTGTTAACAAATTATTTCGATGTGAAAACAACTAAAATATGTCCATGTTTCTGTTTTCTAGGGTAAAATTATACATGCAATTTCTGATTTGGCCCCCTTAAATGGTGAAAATTACACACTTTTTGAGATATAATCCATATTTTGGCCATTTTGGCCCAAATATGGCCTTTTTGAGGGACAAAAATTTTGACTTGTCTATTTGATGACAATATCTACTACAAAAAAAAATCCCAGTTGTTATTGTCCCCCGCCGACGATTTCAGAACTGGGACTATAAAATGAGCAGCGTCCGTCGTCCTGTTCGTCCTTCCGTTCGTCCGTTCTTGTGCGTTCGTCCGTGATAAAAATGTTCACCCACGTTGTGTACGATTAATCTGAAGTTCCGTAAGGTGCTATAATGATGTAACTTGGTGGAAATAAGCGGGTGGGTGATTTCTTGACGGATTAGTTTTGGGCGTAAAATATGCTTAATTAGTTACTATTTAATAATTTTGAAAATGTTCCCTGCAAGGCCTTTTACAAGTTTTCTGGAGTCCGTAAGCATATAATGATGTACCTTGGTGGGGAAGCGGGCTGAAGATTTTTTCCGACCTGATTACAGTGGGGCGTATTTCGGGCGAATTGAGTATGTAATTGCTAATTTAAATGCAATCCTTGTAATTGATATATTTTTGACCTGTACATTGGATACTCAAAACTCCTTCGCTGCATGAAGCGTATCATGGGGCAGATCTTTATTGCAATTTGAAAGTGTATGGTGTATCTCGTCAGCGGCTTAGGTATGAAATGAGCTATTAAAATATGCGTAAATTGCTGTATCTCTGAAACGGTACGCGGATAGGCAAAATTTCCTTCGCTACATGAGACTTCTATGCCATAGGGAGGGGGTGGGTGTTTTTGGGAGGGGTTAGGTATTGCGGGGTGTTTGGGGAGGTTGGGGTGGGTGTTGCAGAGTGTTGGGGAGGGTTTAAGGGTGTTGGGTATTTGTGGGGTGTTGGGGGAGTTGTGGGGTGTTGGGGGTGTGGGGTGTTGGGGAGTTGTGGGGTTTGGGGAGTTGTGGGGTGTTGGGATTTGTGGTGTTGGGGGAGGGGGTGGTGTTGCAGGGTGTTGAGGGGATGTTGCGGGGTGTTGGGAGGGCGTGGGGTTTTGCAGGTTTGGGATGAGATGGGGTGTTTCTGGGTTTTGGGGGTTGGGGTGTTTTGTAGTGTGCATGTTTCGCATGCATGTTATTGATCGCGACATTCGGCGGGCGACATATTTTACGCATCGCTTAATACGAGTTCGCCTTGTTTTTTTTAATTTAATGTTAAATTATTCACCTATCTTTACATAAAATAGTTTGCATTGTTCAAACTACTCCTGGTTGTTGGTTAGAGCTTCTTGAAATTGTACGTCGGAGTGACAAAATTGTATGCAAAATTTGAGGTTTTTGTCCAATTTCGGACTTCAAATGACCATAATTTCACAAAGGTATACCCTAGAGATATCATTTTGTGTCATTTTGTTCAGAAATGCAATAGCAAAACATAGGTAGTAAGTTTGAACAGAATGCTCTTTACTAAGAAAAATTATAATGCAAAATGTTACCCTACCCCTTAATTTTCTGCAGGCGTGAAAAAATTATTTTGATTTGATAACTCAAAAATTCCAGGGATTATGGGATTTAAAATATGAACTTGTTATGCCGACCTAGGACTCCTCATTTTTTAGTTTGAATTTTTTTTTCAATCATTTTTTTCCTTCCGGCAATAGGTCATTTAATGTACAAAAGCATCTATATCATGCCAAATCCACCTAAAATACCAGCAGATACTAGCTGACTTAGGATCAGAATGAATTAATACAGTTATTTAAACATATTCCAATGTAAGAATACCCTTACCTATGTTTACTATGGTTATAAATTTGACAGGTTCAGTAAAATTATTGTTATTCCTAGTTTTAGCATGTTGCCTCTTTTTCCCTATTCGGATATCATGGTGGTTTGTATTTTGAGGTGTAGCATTTAAGGGGGAGGTAATTTTGCATTTCTAATGCCAGATTCAGTTTCTACACAAAATTTCACCCCAGAAAAAGTTGTTTTCATTCAAAATTCTTGAACTTCAGTTTTTACTCATTTTGTCCTCCAAACGCAAGTCAGATCTTGAATGCTGTCATAATAACTCATAGTTTGTCCATAAGTGCCATAAGTGTAGTAAATTTTAAAATTTACACCCGGCACTCAGAGTAGCCTAGCTATAACCCTGCATTGAGACAAGGGGTTTTATGTCGGGTAACAGATGAGGTCAAAGATCATTCAGGGGTCACTTTGGATCATATCTTGTGCATATGGTTTACACTCAGTTAAAATGTTGTCTAGCTTTTTAGTGCAGTGATGGATCAAGTTCATACTTGATATGCTTATATATTGAATCAAAGAATCTTATATGGGGTAGCAGCTGAGGTCAGAAGGCATTCAGGATTACTTGGGGTCATATCTTGTGAATGTGGTATACACTTTTTGGTTAAAATATTGTCTAGCTTTTTAGTGCAGTGATGGATCAAGTTCATACTTGGTATGCTTATACATGGAGACAAGGAGGCTTATGTGGGGTAACTAGGATGTCAAAGGTCATTCAGGGACACTTATCCTTTCACCACATAATCGGATGACCTATTTGGAACCACTGTCCCTTTTTTATTTGGGTCACTTCATTGGCACAAGGAGGTATTTATAGCTTTTCAAAGAATGCCCCTTTAATCAGCCCATGTGACCTTTGACCCAAATCTGTGAACACCTCATATGGGCCTTGGGTTAGTGACCAAGGGAAATTGGTCACAGTCATTT
>JAMKCH010024685.1:0-17773 GCA_023653785.1 Ophioderma brevispina | reverse complement strand
AAACATTACATGAAAAGAGTGACTTTGCAGCTGATGAAGTATTTGAAAAAATTTGTCATACGTCTCCCTCAAATAGACATACAGCAATGGCATCTCAAAATCTACACTAAACAGCTGATTGTGGTTTATACCAGTACATAATAAACAAAGATCAATAATATTTGTGTTTGAGGTCAAACTGTACAGGACATGGTGCACAATATTACGCTTATAAATCTGGGATGTTCACATGGAAAGGCTTTTTTTTTATCTCAAGTCGGAATTTTGATACGCACGTATAGAAATTACAGAATTGGATAGAAAGTACTGCCTTGTCTTTAATACATGGATTTCAAGCCAACCACATGCAGGTTATGTTAACACATCTATGTCACTAACCAAAAATACCAAAATATGAATTTTGATGATTTTTTGGATCAGCAAATCGCTGCTCATCCCTTTAAATGCCCTGTGGTCTGCAGAAGAGTCTGGTGTGATTTGAATTTAAACATGTTTACAGATTGGAGACAAAATTTTGTGTTTAAATCCTAAACACTGTTTTTATAATGTGTGTCCATAAACTGACAGACATTGGTCTATGGAGCACTGTACATGTATTACTAAAATTTGCTAAAATCAACAGAATTGTTGGAATATATTTTTGGTAATATTTAATGAACCACAAATAAAAACACAAAGTGAAAGAAATACATAGTGCACCTTTAAAATAATAGGAATACAATCACATAGTAGAGCAAATTACATTTTAAATATGTTTATAAAAATGCATTTTTTTTCAGAAAAAAAGAAAGATTCGAGGAAATATTAATTGATTTGTGCAAAAAAAACCCCAGAAACCTGATATAGAAACCGACTTCCATAGCTTATGCATGATAAATCAAAAGTCATTCAAGTCTTATCTTCCAATATTCAGATAACCTTTTGGTTTCTAATTACTCACATATTTCCTGCATAGATTTTAAGGTATCAAGACAAAGTCAGCTAAAGTCAAAGATCATGATGTCATTGTACCTTTGCACGCATGTAAGTTGCATACGAAACAGAAATGGCTGGTATAGTTATTTGCCTGTATGAGTTCATTTAATTTACTGTGTATCTCCCGGTACCGTCACACCTCTTACTGTCGGGTACCTTTGCTCGTTCGTAGGAATGGGAAAACACACCCCCTTTCCGTGATTTGGGTTTAAAAAACACCCCTTTTTTGTGCAAAATCGCAATTTTTTTAGGGCAAAAATATACCCCCTTTTTTTGCGAAATCATGAATGATTTTTAATTTACCACCCTTTCAAACAAAAAACAAACTATGGTAAATACAGTCAACGAAACACAAATAACAAAATGAGCAAATATATCAGTATAGGCCTATATCGTCAGCTGAAGATTTGATGATTGATACTTTGTTGATGGAATCCATTCCGAAAATCAGGGACAAAAATATAACTTTATTAATACAGGTTTTTCTGCGACGGTGCGACCACACTGCTACCCCTTTTCAAAATTTCATGAAATTTCCAAATGAAAAAAAGTACCTTTTTTTATTTCGCAAAATTGATCGAGGAAAACACCCTTTTTTTTCGTGATCCTACGAACGAGCATGGGTACCCGACAGTAAGAGAAGTGATGGTACCGGGGTGTATCTTTAGTATTTTGTCAAAGTTCAAACTAATTAACTGTCATCTAACAAATTACACACATACAAGCACACTGCTTGTATGCTTGTGTGAATCTGTGTTTTCAAATAGAGGTAAGTCTAGCATTATAAGTGAGCGCTAATCAAGCTCTCACCCACTGACACATGCTGATGACTGAATGAACAATTGTAATACAAGCAAAAAAAATTCTCTGTCCTCCCATGAGCTGTGTGAACACAGATTGTCGTATCATTCGCGCGTTATTTTTCTCTCCGGTATAGCCCATAATGCAACTACAAATATACCATAGCCCATGCACACTATTTTGGCAGCCATGTTGAAAATCTGCAAAAAAAATCATACCTGATCTTTGCGATGGTAAACTTTCTGATCAAACCACATACCGGAGGATTTTCTAGGATGGACAAGGATCATTTTATAACCAAGGGTCGCCTGGTAAAATCAACGTATCTGGCCAGCTTTTTTCTAATTGTGCCGTTCTTAATAAAAGTACATGTTTCACCAAATGAATGCATTGCAGTCAAACAAATGTGATACTACTGTCTGGCAGCATTGTTTATGTTACTGTCGGGCATTCGTCTTGTGGTTAAAGAAAGGGTTCAGTTGAAAGATAAACTTGTCATGAAGCAATCAATTAGTAGGTACAACCCCCCATATGATGACCACATTATACTTTGATTGACACATTATGCTTGCACAGAACCATCCCTATTTGTGCCAATTATGCCTTGCTCTGCTCAGCCAAAGGCTTTGCCTTCAACACACGCCTCCAGCGATCCTGGTTGAGGCGTCTTTGACAAAGACTAGGAATATATTGGGGGCCAGTATGTACTTGGCTTGATAACAAAAAGTTCTAGACCCAAAATAATAATTGTATATAATTGCATATGATTATGATGACCAATATTATTATGTTAAAATTTTAACCTAAATTTTGTGACTTTTGAACCAACTGTGGTTCAAATATCAAACCCATTTTAACCCAAAAGATTTTCTTGTGTTTTGTCACACACAGTGAACCATTTTGCCATGCATGCAGCAGGCACACAATATCAGGTCCCATGTCACTGGGGAAATTGCATGAAGTAAGGCAAACTCTTCGAAAATCGTGCAAAATCTCCCAATATTGCCAAATACAGATCTTGCAACTTTGTGAAATCTTAAGCAATTTACAGATATTTTTGCAGATGCACTAATTTTACACTATCTTCGCATTTTTCTCAGTGACATGGGCCTAGTAATACCTCATTTTTGACTCTAAAATTGTTTACTGACTTAAAGAAAGCATATTAGCACATTTTTTTGAAGAGCGCCCCCAATTTTTCAAAAAAATTGCGAGATTTTTACCATTGCATTGGTAACTGGTAGTACTTTATACCTGTGAATGGTTAAGCTCGAAAATGTCTATGTGTCACAAACGAAGGAATTTTGTATTAGAATAATTATTATCGGGGATCCCCGATAATAATACAACGATGCTGGAAACGGCCTCCAAGTGGAAAATAGCCGGGAATAGCGCGATGTACGTGACTACGCTAATCAATTAGTTGTTTTAATAGTTCAGGCAAGCCAAGTTAGAGGTTATTTCCTCGAGGTGGCACTATTTCATCATGGACGGACATAAAGTAGCATTTCCAGCTCAGCCGTTAAGTCCAATCTGGGATCCCAATTCTAATCACAAATCGGGGCTATTTTGGAAAATACGCATTTAGCATTCTCGTTCGCAGGTATAGTTCCTAGGCAATTACCAACGTAACTCTGCCCCAAAAATATCAAATTTGAAAAAATTGGGGGGCGCTCTTCAAAAAATGTGCTAATATGCTTTAAATTTTGTTAAGCTTCTTTCAACATAATAATCATAATCTTCATGGATTTTAATGTAACTTGAAGAGACATATGTGTGTTCAGGAATTTGAAGTTCAAAAGGTCTTCTTGGTCATTTCAGCTGTTGAAAGTGCTTAAAATGATTCTTTAATTCCATACCATACTCTTGAAAAATTTGAGATTGCCCAACCAATAAGTCATTTTGCTTGACACATCACAAATCTTTATAATTGGCCACACAAGTCATGACTACCTCCAGAATTTCTTCCTCCTTATTTCTCCTTATAGATCTATTTCCTAAAATATTAAATACTGAATTGGATAAATATCTCCTAGGAGAAAATCCGTCCAAGGAGCGTTCTCATTGACTGGAATTTCTCCTAGGAGAATTATATTCCTAGGAGAAATTTGGGCCAAAAAGGAGCGGTCTAAAACCATTGGCTGGAACTTCTCCTAGGAGAAGAGAAATATGAAATTCCCCTAGGAGAAATTCAGCCAAACGGAGCTCTCTCATTGGCTGGAATTTTCTAGGAAATTAATTTATCCTAGGAGAATTCAGCCAAATTGGGAGCGCTATCAATGGCTGGAATTTCTCCTAGGAGGAACTTACGAATTCACCTAGGAGACATTCAGCCAAAAGGATGCCCCTCATTGGCTGGAATTTCTCCTAGGAGATAATTCCGAGGTGGTTAGTATGACTCATATGGTTTTCCAATGATAAAATTCTTGACTTTTTCTTCACTCTGGGGGCCACTCTTGTACTTTTTGATGGGCTGTAGTGCTTACCGATTCCACATCTATTTCTTCAGTAGCATGTAGGATCTTTTAATTACCTACTTTGCAATTCGGTCCTCTTTTTTTGGGGGTATTCCGTGCAGTAAGTTGTACTGATTTAAATCCCATTGCAACATGTATCCCATCACTCTTTGAGGTCTAGTATGGTAGATTACTTTTAAAAGGAATCAATTTCCGCTTATAATTACTGGACTGGACTGTACATGCTTTTCAATTGGGCAGTATGATTGTTATGAAAAAGCGGCATTTTTCAAATGTTGTGCTTATTTATGTTTTGGTCATGATTTTCACACTAGGTGGTTAGGCAACGAAAAAGAACCATGTTTTATGGGCCGACCATCCTGATTTTTCAATGTGGAATTGTTTTTTTTTGTTTAGTTTTGGCCACAATCATGTAAAAACCGAAGGTTTTTTTGCCAAATTGATCAATTTTGGCTATTTTTTTAGAATGTTTTTTTTTGGGGTAAAAACTTTTTTATTTTTTTTTAAACTCATTTTTCCTCTCCCAATTTTGTCAGATTTTGTGCTATTTTTCAGGCAAATTTTAACCTCCAAAAAAGAAAAGAAAAAGCCCGACTGGCCCTACTTGAAGGTCGCACTCCCATAACAAGTTTATTTTTTGTCGCCTTGTGGGATTTATTCAATGAAGTTTAAAAGGGAAGAACAAATCGTCTGACATGTTTTTGATTTTAATCAAGCTCCAGAATTTGTAGAAACACAACTATAATGTATCATTTAATAACTACATTACAGACAAACTTCATAAAGGTCCTCACAAGGTTTCCTTGTTTGTCCTCGAAAGTATAACACACACTATGAGTTAAATACGCTCATCCACAAGACACAGTTCAGTGGGTTTGTACTTGTACAGAAATTGAACATGAACTGACCTTGTGTTGATCATACCCAAAACCAGGGGTGTATTTTCTTTAAATACATTGGTGCATGAAGGCTTCTGAACTGTCCAAGGAATTGAGTATGTTTTTACTAGCTCATAGTGACAGTGGCAGTGCCAGAGGGCATGTGGGAAATCCTCCCACAATTTTTTTTGCTTCCCCCAAGTTCAACCCCCCCCCCCCCCCAGCCAGAAGAAAAAATGACAGGATTTTTGGCAAAAGATTGGGCCAAAAATCACCAAATTTTGGCAAAATTCAGTGATTTGGACAAAATTGGATATAAGCTCAAATATTGGGTTAATTTTGTCTCCTAAATTTCAATTTTTTCCTCAAAAATTTAATTTTCACCCAAAATGAGAAGTCTGGCACCACCACTGAATGCACTTATTCTGTTGTTTATCAAATATGGCCTTGGAAGTATAGCTATAATACAAAATTGTTTGTGTATGTTGTGGGGTTTGTGTGTGTGAGGGTGGTGTATGTGTGTGTTGAGGTGTGTGTGTGTGTGTGTGTGGAATGACTGCATGTTTTTGCATGTTGTGTGTCATGAAATGTTGTGACGGTCACAATGGATCTAATATACAAATTAGATCAATTCGAAAATACTATACAACCCATTTTTTAATATGCCGCATTAATGTCTGTTGCTATCTACTGAACATAGAAATCGTTTATACACCTTGTGTTCAATTTAAAGTGACGATTTTTTTATGATGTGCATTTAATGTAAACATAAGTAATCGTTCTCAAATTATAAAAACGTTGTGAATATCGGGTGATTTAAATAATTGTATTCAAATAGAAACTACTGCAACCATTAATACAAAATGAAATGCGTCCTTTTTCCTGAGCTCAATCGTGGACAAAATTGTTGGACATTTTTGCCTCATCAAAGGACTCCTACTCTCTGGATCAATGTTGGTCACTTGAAGCAAGCTCATTCACATGCCGACATATGTATCACAACTTGATGGTGGGCAAAGGGGGTCGAAGAGTAGAGAAACAGAATAACAAATTTCCCTACTTGGTTAATCCAAGGTCCCCATATTAACGTTGTAAAAAATTGAGGGATGAACTCATTTTAGAAAAGTGGGTTTTATAATTGTTATATAGAACTGTGTGCTGAGAATTAAAATAGAGCAGCTTGTTTGGCACAATGAAAAACATGTTATTTTTGCAGTAAGAACTTTTCATGCATCTGAAACAAGCCTCATTTCAATCACATGAGATTTATTTGGTAGGTATAAAATAGTCAATAGACAATTTTGAGCTTAACAACTGAATTAGGACATAAAATATGCAGTACAGTGATCAGCCTAAATTTAGCAAAATATTTGGCTTGTTATAGAATTGTGTTTACCTGCGTGTAGTGTTTGTGAACACAAGATCTGAGAAACCACCTGATAATAGGAATTTGATATACTGGCCTGTTTGTTGTTAGAATATTACTTTGGTTTGTCTTGAGATTTTGGGCCTATGTATAGGGTTGAGATTTGTACATATGTTACAAGATCAAAGACAATTTGTATATTTCCACATGTTACTGTTTTTAAATATCAAGACAAAAATGGCAATTTTGTAGTGTGCCAAATGCTCTCTGAGGTAACTGTTGTGCCAAGCAAGTCCATCTCTCTTTCCTTAGTATTTGGGCCAGGCTCCTCCATATAATATTTGCTGGGGGGGGGGGTTCGCCACTCCTCCCGCACAACAAGTCTGTTACCTTTCCAGCATTTAATAATGCTGGTACCCATTTATACACCTGGGTGGAGAGGAGTAACTGAGGTAAAGTGCCAAGGGCACAACATGTTGGCCGCAGTGGGGCTCGAACCCACAACCTTCGGGGTGTGAGGCGAGCACTCAATCCACTAGACCACATGTGCCCTAGCAATAATGGTCTCTAAATATCACAAGGGACATCCAAATGTTGCATGGGAATTATGAAATTGAAAACAAAAAGGTTATGTAACTTTTCACACTTAGCAAAAGATTGATAAAATTTGCAAGCAATTACCATCTGTAGACTTCAAATCAGCCACCAACTCTGCCACATACACTTCTGTTGTGCATCTTCAAATAAACACATGGGTATCTGTTTTTACTTGTTTAATTGTGTAAGAGTTTACCATCAGTGGCATACAAACCAGGGGTAGGGAAAGATGCTCCTCTGGCTTGAAATATCGGGTTGCAGTTGCTACCCCTGGCTCAAAATATTGTGACAGAATGAAATAACATCTGAATTTTTGTCCCAATTTTTAGGGCTTGCAAACAACTTTGGGCAAAATTTGGGCGATATTGATATAAAATTGGATCGATTAAGCCCAAATTAATTGGTCGAGCTATGAGTTGCAAAAATACTATGTCTCGCCCAATATTTTTAAAACTCATAGCGAGACCAAATAATATTGGGCGTAAATCATCCAATTTTATCATTATCATGTTTTGGATCCGATATTTTCGCACACTTGGACTCCTCAAAACATAAAGTAAATTGTTGTGCCGAGCAAGCTCGTGCGCGGAGTGCCCATCTCTCTTTCCTTAGCGTTTGGGCCAGACTCCTCTGTATTATTTTTGCTGTGGGGGGTTCGCCACTCCTCCCGCACAGCGAGTCTGTTACTTTCCCAGCATTGAATCATGCTGGTACCCATTTATACACCTAGGTGGAGAGGAGTAATTGAGGTAAAGCGCCTTACTCAAGGGCACAACACGTTGGCGGCAGTGGGACTCGAACTCACAACCTTTGAAGTGCGGGGCGAATGCTCAAACCACACGTGCCCTCAAAACATGATAATAATGTATATTGGGCTGATATGCCTCTGGTTAAAAAAAGTGGGACATAATGGACCAAAATTTGATTTTCATCTTTCTTGGAAAATTATGACCAATTTTAGCCTTAATTTTGGCCAAATCAATGAAAAGGGGGATTTTCATGCACATTTGGTCCCATTCAGAATTCGTTGTTGGAGGAAATTACCAGGACAACTTGAGATTGTTTGTCCCCTGCTGATGGGATGACTTTAGAATTTCCCCCCTCTGGATTGATTGCCTTGATACACCACTGGGTATTATTGCTTGTGAGTTAGGGGTTCATTCATAGTAATTTGGATATGAACGGTTGTTTATGGCCTTGGCTTTCCACGTTCATGTTCACCGTACTTTCTGCTAACTATTACTTACAAAATTAAATTATTTAATATAAAATTCAGCCTGATATTGCTTGATTTTTTACCTCTTTCGGCATTTGTCCCAGCAGCTATGTATAAATGCATGTTTATACATGGTCATGTGATGCGTATTGACCAATCGCGTATGCCGTTACATACGAGGTGAACATAAATATCTATAGTATTGAGAGAATGGCTGCACTTGTCTTAAAAAATGGTGTGATCAATGGCAAAGTTGACCGATCACTTGCTCAATGTAAAAAGCTCTATTATCATGATGATCTTGTCCAGAAGCATATAGTTAAAAGTTGGGATTTTAACCATTTTTGGTTAAAGGCAGATTTGAAATACAATATTTTGTTTGTAGAATGAACAAATAGTAATCAGCAGAACTAAAGATAGTCACCTAGAATGCTTATTCCAAAGTTAGAGATGAATCAGATTTTCGTTTTCATGCAGTAAACATTTATGTACAGTATACAGTGCCAAGGATACTGCTGTATAACAAAAATTCCAGATCCAGAATTTGTTGACAAAGTTGTGAGTTTCCATATGAAGGACTTCGATTTGAGCTTAGTTATTTCACACAGTGATTAGTATATGGACAAGCATTGTGTATATGCAAAAACATGATTTGTTTGAAAATTGAGTGCACCCTCAGCAGGAAATCTCTGAGTCAGGCATGATTCCTATTTTCAGACTCTTGGAAATAGATCCCTATTAACATAACTTGTTTTATACGTGAGTGTTACCTTACAAGGACATGGGACCCATCCTCTGCTTTAGTACTTGTTTTTTTTTTCTTCTTTAAAGGGGCATTTCGTGATCCACAGCCTCATCCCCCGACTTACCTAAAAAAAGTTGAGATTTTCATTTCATCTGAACCGTTAACATTAGTAATCTATGCGTGCCAAATCTTACGTGCAATTCGGTTGTGTTGGTAAGAAATCACAATTTTGTATTTTCTGTCTGTAAACGGACAGAAATTATAGCACAGTGGCCTATGGGACCGTGGGAAACGAGCATTTGCTCATAACACAAAACTGCAAAGTCGGGATCAGCTAAAAAGTGTGAATAGCTTTTCTCAAGGATATCTAGTGACAATGAATAAAACAGAAGGTGCTGGAATCACAAAATGCACCTTTAAATGGGCAAGTATAAATTGTTTTTGCATAATTTTGGAATATATTTGCCCCATGCAGCATAAGCATAATCACAGGAGTTTCCTGCACTTTGATTGGTTCTTCTTGTTCATTTCATTTCAATCTGCGTCAGTGTATAACCCAGAATGTGTGTTCCTTCCTGTAAAATTGTCTAGTTCATTAAACACACATTGGCATCTGTATTTTCCTCATGCATGCATGCACATAGGTTTTATGTGACCTACATTTGCCCTTCGGTGAGCGTATTTGAAATGGTGATTTTTAAGTAAAACGAAATGTTTTTACCTAAATTGTTTATTTTAATGGGATTGACTTTGCCACAAAATCTGACTCGCCTAGTGTCATCTTCCATTTTGTTTGAAATTTTTATTTTGAAAAAAATTAAAAACGACAAAGAAGTACATAAAAATATGGTGGGAAAAAAAATAAAAAAAATAAAAAATTTGAAAAGTTTGAATTTTTTTTTTTTTTTTTTTTTTTTACTTCTTTATTACCTGTTTGAATTTTATGATTATCAACTTGTTTCAGTATTTGGAAAGCAAACCTTGACTGGAGTACTGAGTAAAATGTATGGTTCCAACGCTTATACAACATATCTAGCTGCTGCCTCATACGCAAGACGAGAAGAAAGTGTAAAAGTATTTGAACACAAAAGAAGTTGCTATTGCTAACAAGACTGAGAAGAGAAGCTCATGGAAGCTGTGGTACAAGATTCCCTGAATTTAGAATATGTATATTGCTTGCTAGTATTTTTATTTCCATTTTTTGTGGGCCACCAGCATAGCTGACAGGACCTGACTTCTTTGCAATCCATTGTGCGTGTGTGTATATATGTGTGTGTGTGTGTATGTGTCACTAAAATGTTGTTTTAAAAAATTGACCTCAATTGAAAAGTTGAAGTTCAATTGGAACCAAACTTGTGTCATAGGTACACCATGGGATCCCTCATGTGTTGATGAGGTCAAAGGTCACATGTTAAGGTCAAAGGTCATGTGAGGTCAAGTTGAAGAATAGGTTAAAAATGTAAAATTGACCTCCATTGAAAAGTTGAAGTTCTAACTTGAGTCATAAGTGCAACATGGGATCCCTCATTTGTTGAAGAGGTCAAAGGTCATGTGCCAAGGTCAAAGTTCATGTGAGGTCAATTTGTAAGATAGGCTGGGCAGCCCACAGCTTATATTCTTTGAATATAGCGAGCACAAAAGCAGAGAACCGTGAAATTCTAGTTTTTATTAAATTTGAATTTTTTTATTTTTGTTTTTTAACAAATTTTTTATTTGATATTTTTATTTGGATTTAAAAAAAAAATATTTTGTCTCTTCCTGTTCCTAAATCTAGTACATGCAGTTGCTATAGGTCCCATACCACATGATAGAATTTGTTACATACAAATGAAATAACACAGAAACTTGATCACTTGTAGAGCGAGCTGCTCTTTAACTCAGAGCATTGTGAAGTCTCCTGATCAACTTTTGTAGCACTTGATTTTTTTTTGGAGGAGGGCAAGAGTCAATACTTGCTATTTTGTACATCCTCGCATTGTCATCAAACAAAAAGTTAATTTCCGTGGCATTTGATTTCTTCGAATTGCCTTCAGTGTTCACTAAATATGCCACAATAAATGCACGAGAATGAAACATGTTTTCGGTACATACGAAAATGTGATTTTTCTCAATGTAGATCAACCCTGCCTACTAGCACGGTTCTAAAAATAAGCGACACGTGAGACAACCTAGGCCCTATCCATACTTTGGTCTAAAAACCGTACTGTTATCTTCGAAATATTATCACGTATATCACCTTGCAACAGTGGGTGTAAAGCTTGGAAATATATGGGTAGATGTTTGAAATGAAAGCATGGGTTCGGTTATGACAACTTCTACCCCTTCTTGATGTTTGTGTTTAATCAACTCTTCTAAGGGCAATGTATTGATGCTTGCATGCGCACAAATTCCATCACCGAACTAGCACTATGTAAACTTAGCACATAAAAAATGGACACATTAGTTGGTAAACACAAGCTAACACTACAGCCATTTTGATCGCAAACCAAGTATGTCAGTTTCCGCATTTTGCCCAGGGGGCAGTGGACACTTTTGGTCGGTTGATCCTTCGCACTGGAAAAAAAAAATTGAAAAGATTTTAGTACAAGAACATTCTGCCTGCGATAAGCTACGACCTCCTTTTGAGGAAGTCAAAAGTGACATGAACTTAAAAATCAATAATACTGGATGTTGTTTTCATACACTGTCCCACTAGAACTTGACAATCCATATCGAGTGAACAAGGGTAAAAATTATTAAGGTATAGTGAGCTTTTTATAGAAGATGCAAACCATATAGTGCTCTAGAGATAAAAATCATTTTTTTTAATTCAGCGATAAGTGGTTGGCCGTTTCCTCAGTGGACTTTCTGGTGACCCATAGCTGGAGGACCTGATGTGTCCAGCATGTCAAAGTAGGTTTTGTGTTTCTACACTTAAAAGTTAAAACTATTTTATATAAATTTAGAACAAATTTTCCTTCAACCAATTTGTTTCAAGGAGTAATTTGTCAAAAATATTGGTTACAAAGGAAAAAATATACAAAAGTACAAGTAAAAAGTTTTGATTAAATTTTGTTAGTAAAGAACATGCTGCTGATCAATTTTAATATAGAATTAGTTTATTTTTATCCCCAGTTTTGTGAGAAATGCATCATAAACAGCATTTTAGGGTTAAAACTTCCAATAGAAATATCTAGCACAAGTACAGGATTTTACAGTGACATCCCATGGAAACAAAATGACAGCCCCGCTTCCCCAGAAGCATAATCTCAAATTTTGTTGCCTTTATTGACAAAAAATATGCGACATTCCGTGCATGCGGAATTTTAATTTGGGAACTCTTGGCATAGCGACATAAATATGATGCACCCCCACTAGGGGCTTTAGTACATGCCAACAATTGACATTCAAGTTCATGTTCATGCATATACCCATGTAGTATCATGGATGATTGGATCCGGGTCTGTTTAGCATTAATGCTAGGCTGCTTACGTGCTGATTATGTTCTTCATTAGTCGTCTTAACCCTTTCAACCCTGGTAGATTTTGTATTGGTTACAACACATAAGTCAGTGGCTTTTGAGATGGCTTCCCAAATGACCTATGATCTCAAAAATCACTGACCTAAGACTAGGCTTGTTTGGACTCCTTTGAATGCATATTTCATGTTGATTTTGAATTTGGTCATAAAAATAGAAAACTTTGAAATTTTTGAAAAAAAAATATTGAACTTGGGAATGGCTTTAGTAGCTTGAATGAAGGGTTAAGATTATATGCTGCACTGGTGAAATGACCGATGCCCTTGTTATAGACATACCTCGAGGGGAGTGGAAAACTTTATTTTTTGTTGGAGAGATATTTTTGTGTCAAGGTTATATCCAACGATGTCATCTAAAATAATTGGTTACTCCCCCTTAATTTTGAAATTGGAAAATATTGATCTTTCTTCAGCTTAATTAAATCCTTGAGCAAAAATCACTTTTAGCACGAGGGCCACTAGATGACGGTTACAACTCTGTCCTGGATTATCACCCATGGTATTGGTTATTATGTGGTTTTGAACCCCCCTAGAAGCCTGAAGGTTTCTTGGCCTGGAATCTTATATACCTAGGGAGGATATGAGACGTAGTGATATCTAATAGAACTAGCTGGCCGGACTTGCAGGTGTCCTGCCGCTATTGGTGTACGTGAAAATATGCAATAAACAGTTATTACACGGCACGGTTTCCTATTTCGACGCGGTGCTAGGAATCTCCAACTTCCTGCATCTCCTCACCACAGCTCTAGATGAAGTTCACCATTTTACCGGTTTAGGCAGAGAAATTTGTAGTAGTGGAGTATCGGGCTGTGCTGACACGAATCCTCTCACGTGCAGTAGTGAAGGTTTTCGGAAGGAGGTGTTTGTCGTCTGAGCATGCATTTGTTTGTGGGACGGAGAGATTCAACGTGTCAAGTTCCGGCGGGCAAGCCGCAGCAGCTCGATACAGACGAGCCCCCAGTTCCTGTGTCCAATCCCCCTCCCGTGGACGAATCTCCGGGGAATAAAGACGCGGATTGATGGTATTCCTTGGTTGGAGCGTGTGTGTAAGGATGGGTGCATTAATGGCAAATCATTGTGGACCATTGTGGAGCTATTGGGTTAATTCATCTGAGAATGTTAACGATACTTAACCAGAGAAGTTAAGTACCATCGGAGTCAAATCAAGTGGTAACTTCACAAACACAAATGAAAGCCAACTATGAATATATGAAGTCGAATCATATACAGTAGTTAATTGGTTTCAAATAAGCCACTTTGGGACGTCATGCAATGTAGTTTGGCCTGTTTTCTGTAACCGTCTTCCCTAATTGCAAAACAGTTTACATTTATTCTTCTAGCAATTTTTTTTCTGATTGAACTAGAGGTATATAGGTAGAGGTTTTAAGATTCGTTCCAAAGCAATTGAGTGCACTGGATAACTAGAGTCCACAGGCCCCAAGGCTCATGCAGAGGGGCCCATTGCAATATTATACTCTTTATGCATATGTTAAGGGGCCAGTTTTATTATAGGATTCAGTACTTTCTGTACTGGTGCTATGCTTACTGTGACTATATCCCATTGGTACCTGGTATAAATGTGATACACAGGTAGTCTGCAAAATGCGTGGGTTATGTTTTTGGCCAATCTAGTAAAGGTGCCCTTTTAAAATTTTGATACAAAATGGGTGAATTTTGTTCAAACATTTTCACACCTTATAAAAATGAGACACTTTTTCAGAATGAAACCAAAAATTTTCCAGAAATTTTCAAAGGCAGAGAGAAATGGTGAAAATACGCAGGTTTAAATCTGGACAGTGTGTGATTTATTAAAAATCTTGGCTGTTTAGTGTAAACTATGGGTGCAGCCACCAAATACTGAAGTACAGTCATTTGGGAATTAACTTATTCATCTTGAAATCCTCAGATCAGAATAGGTATTGTATTTATCCATTTGATTTTTTTATGTGATACCTGATGTCAAAAGAGTGCATTAATTTTGGTTGGCCTTGTGTATTTTGTGTGGTAATTGTTTCAAGTTGGAATCTTGGTTAAATTGGTTAAGACTTCAGTTTTCAGTTTGGTCCAACTGTACTCTAAAAATTGCATGGATTCAGGGGTGTTTTTGCATCAAAAGCTGGTATTCTGAAGGGAGTATAACTTTAGTCTTGAGTTTTAAACCAGGCTTAGTCCTAAATGAGTGAACCTTTTTTCCTTCCACCATACTCTAAATGTGCTGTAATGGGTGAGAGAATTTCTCATGGATGGGCGGTTCCGGCATTTTCTCACCCGTTACATTTAACTTTCACAGTATTTTGAAAGGAAAAAGGTCCACTCATGTAGGAGTAACCCTGGTTTAAACCCAAGACTAAAGTTAGACTCCCTTTCAGAATACCAGCCTTATCAATACATATGATTTTAATTTGATGGGGCCAGTTAGCAGTTTTTTTTTCTGTGGAGGATTTTGTGTTAATTTCAGGGTACACTCCTGTTTTCGACATATGAATTACCCAGTTATGATCCAATAATTCATGTTTTTGCCCTTACATGCAAGCATATCACCAGATCACCAAAGAATACCTGATAACAAATTTTGAGTTAAATCAGTCCGCCATTTGGATATAGGCCATTGCACAGGTGTGTATAAATTGTGACTTGAGGTACACACTGAATGGACCCAGGAAATATTTCCAATAATTCCCCATGTCATTTTGTAATGAATAAAACACGGGTATGTCAAGTTGCACATTTTCGTTCAAATGTCATTCAATTTCTTCCCCCAAATATCAGTGACCAGTGATGTACATGATACTACATTGACTCCTGCAAATAATGGTACTATTTATTTTTCATAAATCCGTCTGGTATTCGAAGAACAAAGCACTTCAAATTTTTTTTATCTTGAAATTCAACGTTTATGTTTTATTGCCCATTTGACAAAAACGAGGGGGAGGAGAGGCAAGGTTGTTAGTTGATGGGTCACCCATGCACTTTTAATCATTTCTTTGGTCATTGGTGATAATAAGAAAATACATTCACCTCAATGATCCCTGTGCAAAAATATAAAATTTGTTTTCAAACATGTAATTCAACACAAGCTACATCTTTGCGTCAGAGCTTTTTAATGTCCAAAATCCAGGATTTTCAGGGAGTTCTCTCACTAGATGCCACCAGGAGATCTAAGGCAATCCCATGGATCCCACCCTAATGACAAGTATCCTGAGTACTGAATCTAGGAGAAAGTGTTTACTAACATGAAATTGCACTTTTAAACTTTGTGATATGCGATTGGTGCCTGCTGGTGAGTAGTGTACCCCCAGGGTGACGCATATGTAAGGCTGTTAAGACCCCCATTTTCAGTATCGGCTGGTACCCCAAAGACCCAATATATTTTGACAATTTCACTCAAAGACCCATTTAAAAAAAAATTAACACTGTCACCCAAAGACCCCATTTTTCGGAAAATTTTACAAATGTTTTTTCAACCCTAACCTCCCAATTTTGGGGCATTTTGGCTGTCTCTCACCCCCAAACCCCCGATTTTTTCAGTCCTCTGTCACCGATACCCCTGGGTTTGGCGGAGAGCGCCAGCCTATACACCACCCCCTCTTCATTCAAGGGATTTGCCCTCTGGGGGTGTAACTAAGACAGTTTTTTTGGATGTGGTATGTGTATAAAATGGTGCATATACTTCCAAGACCCACACCCACCATAAAACATTCTTTCGATGATAATTCTCAGGAGGTTTTGTGTGTCCTCAACAGAGGCGGTGTCAGGGTTAAATCATAGGAGAGGCAAAAATCATAGGAAGGGCAAAACATTACACATACCCTCAGGTAAAAAATAATTTTTACAACACTTTATTGCTTAAACTCCTGTTTTCCTGATGTGAAACTCCCCCCCCCCATCACCCCACTGGCGATGCCCTGGTCCTCAAGAGTGTATACTTTATTCTGTGTTTGCATTATGATCAAGGACGTGGATCCTTGATGTCCAAGAAGGTGTTGTTCTGATTTTTCAGGCACTACATTATTTTTAATACAATCCTCACCAAGTATCGGGGGAAACACTTTGATGGTAGAAGCAAATATGAGTGGTGATGATTGAGGGCGGGGAGTGAGGAGTGCAGTGAGTGAGTGAGTGAGTAGGGGAGGGAGGGAGGGATGGGAGGAGGGGGAGGGTAAGGAGAGGGAGGGGGCAGGGCAGGTGGGCAGGCACGATGGGCAGAGCGGGTGGGCGGGCAAGGTGGGGGCAGGGCAGGTGGGGGCAAGGTGGGCAAGGTGGGCCGGCGGGCGGGCGGGCGAGGCGGGGGGCAGGCGGTGAGCGAGCAATACGGGCGGAATGGTGAGAGAGAATAGAGGGGAGAGAGAGAGAGAGCACGAGAGCAAGCATTTAAATAAGTACTGGTCAGGTAGTTGGGTCCATTATTGTGTAGTGTTTGTTTGAGTCGAGTCATAGTTTAATAGGATGTTCCTTGAGGATATTATTAAAGGTGCATGTTCCGATCACCTTTGGGACCCCGGATTTACCTGGAAGTAGTACGAATTTTGATTCAGATGAAAGGCTGTATTTTTTTTATTATCATCAGGAAATTTGAGCCTTCAAATTCATTTCATCCAAGATATAACACAAAAAAACAACTGCCGTTTTAATGGTAGCCACAATATTAGCACAGTATGAATAGAGCTTGCAATGGCATTTTTTGTTTCTACCCTCAAAATGCTAGTTGTTTCCCATGGTACTTGTTGGGGTGTATGGAAGTGTCAGGCTCTCCTATCAAGTAGAGAACACAATAGTATATATCGGAACAATGCACCTTTAAACTGTCAACAAAAAACCTTAGATCACATAATCCACCTTTAAAGTATGTCACATACCGCTCAAGTTGGAATATTGGGCTTACTTAATGTGCATGGTAAAAAATTATATGTCAATTCCCAGTCTAATTTACACAGTGAAACAGGTCCACGACATGACAACAAAGTAAATTCATGAAAATAGGTCAGTGAATTTCTTCGGAGAATTACCAGGATTTTTGTGTCTTAGCAGGTTGTTGTTCGCAATGTACAATAAGCCTGTGTTGGGCTTCCTTCTGAATAGTGCAGAGGTATGGTTACAAACTCTCCAGGAGTTGAATGATAATATGTATACATGTGGGGGTTAAACCTTGCTGACCGTACTTAGGAGCCCTAATTATATTGTCTTGGGAAAGAGGGTGGGGTG
>JAMKCH010024684.1:0-46856 GCA_023653785.1 Ophioderma brevispina | reverse complement strand
GAGTCAAGTTTATAAGAAGACAGAAAGAAACACAAAAAACAAGTTTTGGGGAAATCGTACTTAAATTGAAGGGGTCCCAAAATGGTTTGCGCCAAAAAAATTTTTAAAATACTAACCCTCATTTTTTTTTAGCTATGGAGCTCATTTTTGTACCATTGTGTTTCTTTTTTGATGCCTTTCCAGAAATACAAATTTGTTGGGGTTTTTGTTAAAAATTGCAAAAGTGCCGTACTCACGTACTGTCCTAGTTACAGTAACATTCTCAGGACTTAGACTACTTAAGGTACTGATTACAGAAACGTTGCTTTAAATTACTTGCCTTTTCCTGAACTCAGCGAGTTCAACTTTGCAGAAGATAACTTATCCTTAATTATTATTTTACTCACCGCATCAATTACGTCCATGCAATCATGTGTATCTCATGATTCATATGAAGGATTGGTTGATGTCAATTTCACTTACCTATTTCGGGAAAAATAGACATTTTTGTGAGGCTTCTCATATTACCTTCACAAACCGTATCGTTGATATTATCGCTAGGAACTCACGTGATATTATTCACGCCCTGGCGAACTACTCATTCGGTGTTTTGTTTGCCGCCGGTTATTCTATATTTCCTTGACAAATGCTAAGCCACACCCTCTGCGGAGATATCTAGAGCCAAAATTTTCCGTGCGCTCCTTCTTTAACATAAATTGACTAGATACCATTTGAGGGGTTTCTTGCCATGCTTGTTTTTTTTTGTTTTTTGGTGGCGTGTTGTGTCAATTGCTTCGGAAGAAGTATGTGTTGTGCACCTTTCCTCATTGCTCCTCACACATCGACGTGTGTGGGTTATTGTGGCCGTAATTCACGGACTAGTCAGACGATGGTAGCCAAGAACTCACAAATTTAGCCGTCGTCCCTTGTTTTAATTAGACAAAAAAAAAAAAAAAAAGGCAGGTTATTTTCTGATTGTTAGGCCGATTTCCAAATTATCCGATTATTATAGACCTAGCTCCCTCTTCACTTTTTAGGTATCAGCCAACTTTTTTTTTTTTACTAGGAGCACGCTAACTACTTACTACCCACATATACCCTCAATATAGTTACTTTTATTGGTAGTGGGACTTTGGCCGGCAGCGCGAATATGTGTTGGCAACGGATTGTGTTCATCTGTGGTGTTCATTTGTTTACCGTGTGTGTACGACCTTTTACCCTCGTCATTTATGCTTCCGGTTTCATTCGAGACTTCAATTCTGCTGGTGAGAAATCGCTCCCTCCTATTTCTTCTTCGAATTTCCATTTGTGATATCAAATTGTAAACCAAAGGTTATGTACAGTAATGTCAGCATTGCAGAATTGACATCAATGCATGTTGAGTGCATTTGCGGTATTTTGGTCCTCTGTAACCTTGCGCAACTTTTGAGTTCCATTCAATACCTTATGTCACTTCAATACAACGAACTAGGACATGAGAATCAGCTGTTAGATAATGCCCAGTGCTAATGCTAATGGATTCGACTGTCCTAGTTACTAGGACTACTACTGTCATGGCTGTTTTGATACACTTGACCGATGTTACCTACCCTGCGACAAAGAAAGAAATGAGTCAACACGCCTTACCCGTCTAATATGGTTCGCGCGCAAGGATTATTGGGGCTGGCTTCGAGCGGCTGTTGACATGATGTAAAGACGTCCCCTGAGGATTACTGAAGTTGACTTTGTCGAGACTTCGATCACATCATAATTTTGTTTGAACTGAAGCCCCTCTTGAAATGTGATAATTTCTCATTTTAACTTTTTCCTAAACTTCCTAGCAGACAATGAGACTCTGTCCGTCCATGTGTTGAAAACAACACGGGCTCTTGACTGGGCTATCTATGTACATATGGATATTCCTACCATCGAACATCATGATCTGCAATCTGCATGTCATCCGTTCATTTCATCTCACATCTGTGCTGTGTTTTGAAGTTTGTACGTAAATTTCGACATTTGCATTATTCCTACATGCGTCACCAAAAAGGTTTATATCTCATCATTAAGTGTACAACATTCGATCATTTGATCTGGTCAAGATACTGAAATATTTACTAACCTTGTTTTCACAAAAATTCCAAAACAAACTTCAGCGGTGCACTGCGCCCCGCAGAAAACAGGAGCAACTGTTTTGAAATCCATGACCGTTTGTGATTTTCGCGGGATTTTCTCACTACGCATGCGTAGAATGGGAACATCAGAAAGGATAAACAAAAGGCTGACCTTGTAATATATTGCGTTGACATACAACAATATAGGATGTAAGAGGCTCGTACTCAAGATCATGTGTTATTTTTTTAAAATCGTATTGACAAGTATATTTCTAAGGTTGATAGTTCTATGTCTGTTTTGTTGATTTTGCTTCAGCATTGATCTATTTGCGAAATGCATTAATTTATAAACTTGTTCAAATTGGTGAGTGGTAATCTTCTAAAATTTATCCAAGACATGTTGCAAATGTTTCTTTTTCTGTCAAATGTGGGAATAAATTAACAAATCATTTTAATACATCATGTTGGAGAAACGGTTTGTGTTATTAAGCCCCTGCTTTTCAACCATTTTAATCTTCATGATTTACCTTCCATTTTTAATGACAGCAGTGATCTTGTATTGTTGTTGAACCCCTCGCCCCTTAAGTTGTCTTTATGTATGCTGATGATCTGGTTTTAGTGTCCAAAAGTGCAAGCTGGATTGCACAATGCTATTAATCCTCTGTCACGACTATGTTTTATAAAGTGAAGTTTAATGTTACTCATAAAACCTAGGTTATGATTTTCACAAATTGGCCGGGTTTTATCTAACTATTCAATTATGGTAATCATGAATATTCAATTATGTATTGAATACAGCTACTTAGGTATTATCTTCACACCTTCTGGAACATTTTACTAAAGCCATGAATACTCTTTGTGCCAGAGGGCCCAACAAGCATTCTTTAAGTAGAGAACATTTGTATACAGTTCTACAAATGTAGTTCAAATTATTTTTTACGCTTATTCGACCAATCTTTGTTTAGTGTTTGTGAAGTTTGGTCTCCGTTCTCGTTGAAGTGCTTCACAATGGTACTTTCATAGATGTCTGTGATAAAGTCAGAGGTAATCACTGCATATTAACTTTTGTAAGTTGATCATTAGGTACACCGAAAAGCTTCAAATTATGCCGTCAGAGGTGAGCTAGGTAGTTATCCATGCTTTTATTTATGTAAGTTTGTCTTTAAAATTATTGGTGGTAAATTGAACAAATGATTGCTTATTAGGGAGTTCATCACTGACTGTCCAAGCTCTATATTGATATAGATCCTCCATGGAATTACTTTATTGGTCAAATGGTATTAAAAATAATTTGCAAATTGGAATAGGTAAAGAGGAAGTGCTGGATGAAACCAAATATTTTGTACAAGTCCACTATCATGAAAGTTTCCCTATCTGGCTTACAGTTAGCTTATGACTCTTAATTCGAGGTTTCCCTTTATATATCCAGAGATAATTCTAAGCTCTAGATTTTAAGTTTAAAACTACTTTCCAAAAGAAATTATGTTTGTTTTCTTTAATCGTGTTACACGGTCAGCATTCACCAAATTTCGTGTCAGCGCACATTGTCTAGATTTGAAAAGGAAGATATTCATCCCAAAGTCCCACCTGAGAAGAGAATTGTGAAGTTTGTGATTTGCATACGGTTGAAAGATGATTCATTTCCTATGTGTTGCAAGCTTTATAATAACCTCCGTCAAGAACTGTTTTTTAATCTTGCAGATATTTTTAATGTTGAAAATCTTCCACTTGATCAATTATATGTTAAATTATGAGTGGCTCAAGGACTATGACATTGTTAACTTGTGTTTCATTTTATATCTTCTGCCTACGCTATTATAGAAAATATAAGGTGAATAGGATGTAATTATTATGTAATCCTTAATGTACAATGTTATTTGTACAGTCATATTTTGTATTGTTCTTTGTTGTTGACCAAACCTGTAGGTTGGGTAAGGTCAATAAATCTGAAATCTGAATCTATAGGGTGTGTGGAAAGTTTACCTCAAATTGAAGTTGTTGATGCACGTTAGGCCTACGGTACGGCCACAGGTCTACAACGTCAATCGCCCCCAAGTACAAACTTCGCCACCCACGTAAACAACCTGACGGCCCCATACAACTGGCCCCAATACAACTCGCCCACATAGTACAACTCGCCCCACGTAGTACTAACTCGCCCCACGTAGTACCCCTCGTCCCTAAAAGTATAAACTGGGCCAAATATATAAAATTTCCCCAGGTACATTACACCACTGAAATCACAATAATATAACTTCGAGGTAAATTGTTAAATTTACGTTTGCATTTGATGGATTGAGTTTGCCGCAGAGATCGAGCGACTAAATTGAGCTAATTGTGAGAACCGCACTGTTAAAAATTTCCGAATTAAGAAAACAGATTTTAGAACAATAAAAATAAAAAAAACACATAAAAAGTTAAGTTACGGAAATTTAAAAATTTCTGGCGCAAGTGTCCGTACTTCTTTTTTTTTTTGTTCTGTAATTTTTAATATACGACGGAAAATTCCTGATTTCTGTTAAATACACAGTTTTTTTTTATTTTCATATATGAGACAAATTTCTGTAAAATTACTGTCCAAAGTTCCGTAATTGACATAATTCTGTAAATTCCCTTAAAAGTCTGGAATTCTGGCTGCCCAAATTTCCGTAAATTTACGAAATTTTTTTAAAGTGTGCGGTCCTTGTCGGGGACTTGCCGATTATATTTTAAGGCGAAGGCTTTGATATTTTTAGGGGAACCAAGGATAAGATCGGTAGGGCCCTAAACATGCTAATATCGGCAATTTCGTTACTTGACTTGTCCATGATGTTTATTTTGCCGATGCAGGTCGATTCGGTTCCCTTTTAATAATTGACCTAAATCCATATTTGGAAATTTCAAATAGACAATTAGTTAAAAGCATATTGTTGTTAATAAAACATGTAACGGTTCCATTTGTCGCAAATGAGATGTACAATCTATGAAGTATAGATCTGATTACCCCATTATATACACACTGACATTACGATTCATACTATTTATTTCAGCATATAAGTAAACATGAGAACATAATAATGGCCGAAATATTGGATATACATGTGTGCTAGGAATTACAAAAAGTAGGCAATGGGGTCTTTTAGCTACATAGTAACAAAATATGGAGCCTGAAGTCGGAACCCCTTGTTCGGGAAGGGTCTCTCTATTAATAACCCCACCCCAACCGACGCAGTGGCTTACCGACCGAGAGGAGTTGGCCCTTGCCATCTGTAAGCGTACAAGTTGGACGATGTGGACCAAAATATGCATTTTCCTCCTTCTTAGAATATTTCGGCCAGTTTTCACAACTAAATGTGGGCAAAATTAATCTGGATCGACTGCTTCGGACTGGTGGATGTCTGAAACTTTATTTGCCCCATTGGGAAAAATCTAAATTCACTTTTGGTAATGGTCTAAGTGTAAAAATTGAATCCATTGGCATATTAAAAAGAATTTCAAAATACGACTACAGACCCTCACTGTCACCGACCAACCGCTTTATAATGCCCCGATAATGTATTTCTTCCAGAATGGGTCTGATTTTAATTGGTCCTAATAAGGGTGATTTGGAACCCCTTTTTTCCACCGAAGACATAATCATAGATATGGTCTCTTCCACATACACAAATTCCAGCAATGCTAATGCTCGATCAACATTCCCTTGGATTTAGTAAAGTCCTATAGAAAGGTATAGATAAGGGTGAATCTTGAAAGTCCTTTGCCATGGTTAGTGGTTCAGAAAGTGATTTGACACTCATTCTACAACATAACAGTATTTCCGATGTCGCATTTACTGGACCACTTTTTGCCATGCGCGCTGAATTAATGAATGTCGCTGTTTTTAGGTATGGATTCCAAAATAAAATTTTTTTACATTCTAAACGTTACTGAACTAAGATTTCGCGGTTTCTCGGCTTTGGCCATATTCAGAGGGGTTTGGGGTTTTGGTTGTGTTTCCTCCGAAACCTTATTCGGGCGTCTTTGGCGATGGAAGGGGGGGGGCTTTTGTGAATGATAACAGTTGTGGCACTTTTCACAAATATGAAATTTCTTCAAAATTTTGTCTCATGATAGTCTATGCCATTGTAAGAACAGCGATATATTTATCAGACGTTAGTCCTGTATATTGGAATTGGTCTACTTTTAAAAATACAAAAATGTGCCGACAGAAGACATTAAGTGTGCACGTATTGGGGTAGGTACTGCCTTTGCATTGGTAGAAAAAATTTGGAACTCCTGTCACGTTTTGGATAGAGGAAGGGGTGTTTGGAGCTATAAATTTGGTATGTGGTTTATGTTTTGAGTCGTCTCCAGGGCCGAACGGCCTGTTTTGTTTTTTTTTGTGACGGAAAAAGGTGGAATTTTGGACGATTTGTAGGCAAGTGTTTTACCAAGAATGAGTTACATCTATAGCTTGCCCGGAGACTTGCAATGTGGAATATTACCATGGTCCTAATGGGTGTTATCATATTGAGAAAACATATAATGAGTTTGCTTCGGAGAGAGAGAGGGGTGAATAAATATAAACCTATTGGGAATCTGAAGGCATTTGGGGAATGATTTATAACACATAACATTGTTAGATGTATTACTGAGAAGAATATAAGTTGTTTTCTTTACTTTGGGCCAAATGTTACCTTTTTTGGCAAGATATAGCCTCAAATTTCACCTGCATTGTGGACTAAAGAATGTCGAAGAATCACAGAATCAAATCCCTACCCCATAATACATTGTGTCGAATTATCCATCATCCCATGCCTGGTAAACATGTGTAACATCAATTTGATGCAATGCCAGGCTGAAGGTCTCATCCATTGTGTTATGGGATATGGTGAAATAGATTAATATTCTAATCTCATACAGCTTAATCACCCTAATTTGTGGCGTCTGTACTGCTTTGCAAACACTCAATCATGAAATCCATATCCCATAATACATTGTGAGTCAAATTATCCCGTATACCCAAGGCATATAGCAGAATAAAATATGTGATCATCAAGGTCCCCATATTGGTGTTATGGGATATGGTGATACCTACATTATCTCATGTTTGTCCTTGGGCCACTTAAGTGCTCTGGTCCATGGGCTGTCCTGCTTAGCAATGGGCCTCTACTATTTACTGTCCATTAATTGAAATTTTTTTTATTCTTGCTAACTAATATTTAATTTCAATAATTTTGCTATGCCTGTGGATAAGTAATCTATAAATCCAACAAATATTTAAGGAGAAAAAATCGTCCAATTTGATTATCTTAAACATGAACATGCTGTCAATATTTTTTTTTTGGGAATTTAGAAGACTATGTGCATGTAGATTGGAAATGTGGGCTGTAAATAATCAGAGAAAGTGATATATGAGAGTGAGGTGGTGGGGTGAAGCAGGGCACTCACTTTTTTGGACGGTTTGTGTGCGACTTCCCAACTTAAAGAGCTTGGAACGTTGATTTGTCTTTAATAGGGCCCTTATAATTCGAAAAAATGGAGGAAACTTGGATCGATTTCAGCTAAAAAAAATTTGGCTCAATTCAGCCTGAGGAAAAGGGAGAGTGTGAGAGGGTGAGAAACTGGGGCATCTCTGGTTAGGGTGTGTGTTTTGCCCGACGTTTGAACTAGAGGGACTTAGATATCTGATTTTTGTCTTTTAAATAGGGCTTATAACTGGATTTGAGGAAATATGTAGGCTTTAAAACTCAAATTCGGCTCAAATTAAGCTTTTGAGGCAAACAGTTACCAAAGGAAGCTCAACTAAATTATGCTTCAACTGGAGTGTTAGTATCAGTGCTGGATTGCTTGTAGGCAATGAATGGGTTGTTCGAGGAAGGATAACCCTGGGGTGTTTGGAATGAAAACATGGAATAGTTGAAGGAGGGGACCTGGGGTAATTGGGAGAGAGAATCTTGTTAGTTCAGAAACGATCATGTTTGTCTGGACGGAGACCCATGAGAATGGATTGGCCATTTTGGGTTATAGTTGGAAAGGGACCTGTGTTTAGATGAGGAGAAATTTTAGTTTACTTGAGAAGGAGCTCGTTGGCATCTGGGAATGGGTCTCTGATACATTTAAAAAGTGGATCTTGTGTATTTTGAGAATGGCATTGTGGCAGTTAGGACCTTAGGACCTGGGGAGGTCAATAAAGTGAACTTAAGTTGCAAAGGGGCCCTGGGATATCTAAACAAGGGCCCTGTAGGTGAACAAAAGTTACTACACTGCAGGTCACGTCCTGATAAGGTTCCGTACGAACCTAAAAGCCCCCGTCACGAATCGCGGAAAGGCCGAGAACCGCGAAATTCTAGTTTTACACCATCCAAATAACATATCCGCAAAAAGATAGGGACATTGATGAGGATAAAACATCCAAGTAAATTTGTAGGCCAACTTTTAAGTTTTCCATAACTGTAATCAACAAATGTGTATATTATACATATGAATTTTGGACTCGTACTCACTGGAAATATTAAAACCACAAAGGGTATAGACCGGTCCAACAGTAAGCATGCTGAGAAACATGCATACGGAGTGCGTGGTTCTTGTATTAAATTCATTTTCGGTCGTCTGCTGAATTTGACGTCGCCGGCGACGTTAAATTATAAAATCGTTCTGTTTACCCATAAGACTGATTTGACTCTTTACATATGAGCGACTGATTCTTAAAAAAAACGCATAAGCGTAACGACAGTCGATTTGGCCAAATTATTATTTTTATTTTAAATTGGAATACATTATGATACAGAAATTAATCACCTGTTATAGAAAATCTCGTGATTTGAATGGTTTCGTCTGTGGTATAAAAAAGCTTAACAATGCTGCAAGAGTTTATCATTAGCAACGCATCGCCGCATCCTGTCCTTGGTGTGACCCATGAAGGGCCAGAACCACCCCGACAACGAGTAATCTAGCCTACCCCCGGGAGAATTAGTTATACCGTGTGCCCACCCTCGATCGTACCAGTCAAATATGCACCTACCGTCGCCAGCAACATTCTCCTTCTTCTCTGTTAGTATTCTATTTCGTATTTCCCGGGATATTGATAACACCAATGGTTTCCCGCTGAGCTAACTTGTAACTACGGACACGTATATCTTAAGTCTTTCCTACTCCTAGCGCGAACATTAAAATATGCTGCACAAACACATTGACTATAAACACATATCAAACACATCATATCCATAGTAATAATGATAAAAATAATGCCCTGTAGGCATATAGGGTTTTTACCAAGTACGACGAGTTGTGTGTATTAACTGGGGCCAGTGTAATATGGGCGGAGTTGTATGACGGGGCGAGTGAGTAGTGGGCCCAGTTTGCTACGTGAGGGGAGTTTTAATGGGCGAGTTTTGTGTACTTGGGGCGGTTTGCACTGTTGGGACAGTTGACTGGTTTCCCTCACACATGTTACTCCTTGAACTAAGTCGATTCTTAGCAAAGCCACTTTAAAATAAAAGAAGAACATACAAATGAAAAATATTTTACCCAAAGCCCAACTACAAGAAATTACAGAAAAGGGAGGTCCCCCAGATTATTTGGGGGACGCATCATTTACATGAACGATCGCGCCCATAATTGTGATTAGTATCCTCATGTTGTGATAAAAATAGTATTTTATTTCTCATTTATGTAGAAGATTCACGTGAAAGTCCTTTGTTTCTGATGGCAGAGAAAGTGAATCCCCTATGCTTATTGGAGATAGTTCCAGTAGGGGTGGCCTTAATTAAGATTGAGCTAACTCTTATAAAGAGCCGGGGGTTTACCATCAGAATGTCTTTTGTGTTGCAACCCAAATTGCAAAATCTGGTTGATATTAATGTCAGGAAACCAGAAAAAATTATCGAAATGTGTAGGCAAATGGACATTTTTGCCATCAACATTGTTAATAGCGTCGGATCAAAAATTCTGAGGAGCGGAGTGGGGATATCATCAAAATGGTTCAGGTGTTGCAAAAGTTATACGGCATATAGCAATCGGCAGTAAACCTTCGACATAATCAGCCAACAAATTACGATTAATACAATCTTGCGGAAGTCAACATTTGCCGACAGCATTCTGTACGTGTGCCCCCCCCCCACCCCTGCAGGAACGGCTTGAATATCTTCATTCGAGCCGTTGTGGCATAGGCTTACCATGTTGTTCGTTAACTTCTGAAAAGGCTGTTTTCCATCGAGATGAGACATGAATTTACATTCGTGGGTTTTTAAAGAATTAGGGTATCTTTGGGTACAAAATTTACAATTCTTAACAGTGGATCATGTAATAGTGGTCTTCCAGACTACTGCAGAATGTTGTCGGGACCATGTGTCTTTGTGTTCTTCAGTTTATTCAGGCAGATCTGAAAGATCCTCTTAGTGAAAGGTCCGTTGGATGGGAAAGGGTGTCTGACTATCTTGTGATTGAGCAAGGTTCATCAAGGTTAAGAGCTGGCACATTGACAAATAGTGCTCCTCTCAAGAGTTTCAAAAAATCGTCTGATTGTGCATGGCGTAAGGCTTTTATATACAAACGCCCTCACCGGAAATGCTTCCGACCAAATCAGCTTGTATGGGGTAAACAGGAAACGATTTATAAGTAGGTCGCCGGCGACGTTAAATTCAGCAGACGACGAAAATGGGTTTAACACAAAACACGCACGCCGTATGCTGTTTTCCCACGCTATGCACACTGTTTGATCCGTCTATCACCTTGTGGTTTTAATATAAGTGAGTCGCGTACAAAAATATAGAATATACACATTGTGTTAGTTCTGGAAAATCAAAAAAAAAAAAAAAAGTCGGCTACAAATAACTGGATGTCTTTATCATCATATCAAATGCCCTATCTGTTTGGGGTATGTTATTTTTATGTGTAAAATATATCTCTGTTCTCCAAATGGCAAGATATTAGCATCCTCAACTTCTTAAAGCAATATTAGCACATTTTTGAAGGAGCGCCCCCCCCAATTTTTCAAAATTTGGCGGATTTTCACGGTTGCTTGAGAACGGCTAGAAAACTCACTTGTGAAATGGGTAAGCTCGAAAAAATGTACTATGGTCACAAACCCCGAAAGGACTTTTGTACTAGATACATTATTATCGCGTGGATCCCGATAAAATTCACGGCTTGCTGGAAACGCGTTTATGTTACCATATATAGCCGGGGCAATAGCGCCAGTACGGTGTCTCTACGCTCATCCATAGTGTTTTAATAGTTCAGGCGTTCCAAGTTTGAGTTATTTTTTAGAGGTTGACACTATTCAGGACATGAAACGTAGCATTTCCCGCTCTGCCCGTTTACTTAAGTCCAATCTGGGATCCCCATTCTAGATTACAAAAATCGATTATTGGGATAAATACGCATTTTTTAGAATTCTCGTTCGCCGGTTTAGTGTTCCAGACAATTACCAACGTCACGGTGCGACAATATCAAATTTTGAAAGTTGGCGGCGCTCTTCAAAACTGTGCAATATTGGCTTAATGACAAACAGGGACATTGCGCTACATGGTGAACATCATTAGGTGGCGGCCGTAGATAAGCTAGTATTTTTGCGTGAGAGCTGTATGAAATAGATCGATTGTAATTCTTAACCATCAACATCACTTGCATTGGACGATAATAAAAATGTGTCATCGCCAAACTGTCCGATGCCAGAGGTTCAGGTGATGTCATAGATCATGACAAATAGTGAAAGAGTGACCAAACACAGGGACCCATGAGGGATCCAGAGGAGCCCCACCAAGGGAAACCCAGCCACAGCTCCTTAGCCACTGGACCTCTGAAGGTAACATTTGGACGCGGCCTAACAAAAGAAATGACCAGGAGCTCAGTTACCTTGATACCCAGTATGTTTATGAGTTATGAATGAAACGTTGTATGAGGATATAGAGTCTAGTAGCAAATGACCTTAGTCAAGTGAAATAAGATTGACTTCTGTGATTGTGCCGCTTTCCCTTTACTTGCTCTGTGAAGTGCCCCTTGTGCTAAACAGACCCTAAGAATTTCTGGGGGTCTTTGACCAGAAAAAAAGGTGTTCTTTAGCCAAAAAATTGTTAGCTGAACGATTCCATGACTTATGCTCTGTGAAGGGCCGTGCTAAAAAGAACCCTCTGACGCTTTCTGGGGGTCTTTTGCAGAACAAAAGGTTGTTCTTTAGCCAAAAAAAGTTCTTTCAAAATTTTGGAACGGTAGGAACCCTTCTAAAGACAACAGCGTTCACGAAACCATTTTTTCCCCCATCTGCGTCGTGGTGTGAATGGGGTCTAAAGGTCATATGCGGTCACCAACCAACCGGGACATTGCCCAAATTTATATTCTGACTTTGTAGGGACCCTAACCAACATTGTCACATGAGGCACTTGTATCAAAGTGTCAAGCAAGTTATAACACGTCACTGTATAATTTTGAATGATCTTACCCGATATAGTATCATGAGTAGATGACTTTTGCTACATTAAAGGCCGGCCGATCGTCTTTGGGACCCCCTTATTACCCCGGAAGTAGAGTACGATTTGATAAATAGATGAGAAGTAGTACTATTTCGATTGCGTTGCTGAAATTAGGCCTTCAATCCATTTAATATCAAAAAAGATAGAAAAACATACCGCGTTTTCATGGTTAACCACTTAGCACAGTATGAATTAGGGCCCTGGTTGAAGAGCATTATCCTTTACATGCTAAAACGCAGTTTGTTTCCACGGTTAATTTGGTGGGGGGCGTTGCGGCTGGTGCCAGGCTCTCACTCAAGTGAAACACAATTAACATAAATCGGCCACAAGCACCTTACTCAAGTCCTGAAATTAATAAGCCGTTTAAATGCAAAGATAAGAAACGTGTTTAGATGCGAATAGCAAATACTCAGTCATCCCGATCAAAAAAAGTTCTAAATGGACTAGTGTGTGAGAACTTCCTGAGATAAACATGTCAGAAGAAGTTCGTAGTCAAAGGACAATTGGAGCACAGTGTCTTATCATCATCATTCTAAGAACTGGACGGAGATTTTTTGTTTACCTATAGGAAGCGAGATTGCACACCTGTTGATGAACATTAGACTTTGTGTAATTGCTATGTTAAAACACTTCGAGCACAGGATGTGGACTTCCTTTAAACACGTTTCAGCGAACTGAAAGATTGTGAAATTCCAACTTGTCTTCGCTTGTTTTTGTTGCATCATGGGAAATTTGCTAAAGACAAATTCTGTTGCAAGTTATTTCTCTTTGCCAGTTGACAAGAGATTTTATGTTTAATGATTATGTGCATGGTGTATTTGTAAATAGGTAAGAAACATAATAATTTTGTGCATTGTTAATATATTGTGTATTTTGTGATTAATTCAGATCATATTTATGTATTAAAATCATTACTTTGAATTTACATCTTGGTCAAGTCATTCTTCTTACAAATAGTCATTGTGAATTTTGTTTTATGAACCACGGGAGGTTGCTTTTCTGACCTTGAGTACGTCTCGTAACAGGTGTGAGTGAATCATTATCTTGCTAAAACATTAATTTCTGCTCCTTGACAAATTCCATTAGGTTACCACTGTATTTTATTAAAACTGAATTTTTACATCAAAGAAAAAATGGGGGTCTAATTTTCATATATCCGGAGTAAAATTTGTCATTTCCGAGCCAAAATTTAGCCGCATTTCAATTGTCCCCATGTTAGTTGTTGTAGAAGAGATGAAATTTAACAAAAATAATGGTGGCATATGTGACTGGTTCTTCTGCCCTCACCGTGATTTACGCATGTCCAAATCGCTGTCACACGCACGAAAAACGTCCAATATAAGCTATGCGTACACATTCAGAGGTCTTTGGGTGAGAGCAGTTTTGGGTTTGGTAAAAAAAATATTCCTTTTAGTTTCCCCCAAATATCTTTTAACACAGGGAAAATGAAAGTCCTGGGATGATAGCGTTTAGATCTTCAACGCCGTATACTACCCATACCCCAAAACAGTGGCGTAAATTTCTTTTTTACATGGGGGGAGGGGGGGGTATGAAAATTTATGTATGAAACAGGGTTTGCTGAAAGATCTATTACTAGCACATGTGCGCGCGAAGCGCGCTAAACATTTTGTCATTTAAAAGCTAAAATCGTTAAATGTAATTGTAACTAGAACAAAATGCACGCGAAGCGCGCGGAAATTTACAATTTTTACACTATAATAGTAAAATATAAGGTTATTTTTGGTCAAAAACACGTGAATGGGCATCAACATGGGGGGGGGGGGATGATCGCATTGACCACCCCTCCTCATCAAAATATTGGGGGGATATATATCCCCCCATCCCCCCATCCCCTCGGGATTTACGCCTATGCCCAAAAAGTAGACGATCCGGGATAGAGATACGCCGGGGAGATACGAGTACCCTCTGTTTGTCTTCCTCTTTCCCTCTCCTCTCCCTCTAGGCTCCTCTCTTTCTTTTCTCTCGCTCTTTGCCCCCTCACTCCTCTTTAGATGGAGAGTGGGATGGGTGGATAATGGGTGTTTGGATAAATGGATGGACGTTGGTTGGTTGGATGGATGGATGGATGGATGCATGCATGCATGCATACATTCATGGATACACGGATGGAAGGATGCATGCATGCATGCATGATTCATTCCGGGCCGGATTCTACCGATATGACCGTGACGTGCACAAACTAGCATTTGGGAGATGTGCGGGCATTTTAAATTCAGAAAGTTATGACTGTGGCTTAATCTCCATCTCAGCAACCGATCTCAGCACTAGTTGGGCACTGTTTATTCAGACAATTAAATAAATTTTTATATTAAAAATAGACTTTTTTTTAATAAGCTTGATGAAACTAAGTTCAATTTTGTGTCACCCTATGATGATTAGTCAAACAAGTAATGTCAACCCACGACAATATGTACGACAATTAATGTACCAACCTCTTACCCAAACGAGCAATATCGCCGCATTTTGCATGTATATGTATTACCAGTTGTGCGATAATAATACTGTAGGAAGAACCACTCAAAAACAGAACACTCCCATAGGATTTGTAGTGCAGATGTGTCTACTGATTTACTGCAGACTGAATGACTGAACATCGACCGAAATTGTCTTAATTTGTTTTCTTAGGTAATCAAATCATGGTGTTTTGAGAATGACGTGCCACTACCAAGACAATAACGGGTGCTCTCATGCACAAACAATGCGCATGTGCTGGTAACAGAAATCCACAACATATCATGATTGAATTTGGCAAAGTTACTTTGATTGAAGCGAAAGATCTCTTCTCTGATTGAAGAGATTCATTTAATTGTCATTGTTTGTGTCTTGACTAGGCCATATTTCTGGTAACCAAAACCAAGGGGTCAACATTATCTTTTACAATAACAGCACTTCGTTATCATCTACTGACCTCTAGTTTTGGTACTATCCGATTTCGGGGGCAATGTACATTAACGAGAACAGGCTAAATTTGTGAAGTGAACTACTCCTCTTCGTAAGCAAAAACTACCGCAAATATACAACCGTGAAGTCATTATTCTGTCGGTCGCAGTGGTGTCATAAACAGGCTATTCCCTACCCTCCCTCTGAATACTGGAGTGAAAGATTACAACTGTGTTGACAGGGACAGTTCATTTATATCTAAACAGCATCCTAATATCCTTTACAATCAATTCCAAACTTCTACTGTATATGTTGTGAATTTTGATATTCTCTCAATCAACTTTCAAGAAAATTTAATCCATCACGTCAAAGCAGAAAGAATGTCAAATAGTAGAATTTCTCCATATACTCCAAAGTTTCAGTCCAGATTTGGGGAGTACTGCAATAATAGAGCAAATACCTGGATATGCGACCTGAGAATATGTCTGCTCTAGACCACTCATCATCACTCCGCATCAAGTGAAATCGTTCTATTTCCTTTGGATAGATAAATTCAAGGGAAAATGACACTTCCGTTTACTCAATAACGTTGTTGATGCGTTGTTTGATGGTACCATTTCGGACGCATGCGTCATTGACGGCTTGTCAGTTAACTAGATCTTCCCACGGCGTATTGAACTTGAAAAAGAACAGTAATATCTTGTTGGATGATTGAACGTGTATGGCGTTCGTTTTATTGATGTGTATCTTTTACCAGTCGTATTTACAACAATAAAATGGGATCGCCATATCGCGCAAGGTATTTGTGAATTGCACACATATTGTTATAATAAATAACTTTAAATTACAACACGCCTGATCTGAAAATATAAATCTCAGTGGCATCCCATACCTTTACATGGGTGAGGGGACAATTTGGAATCCTTCTACCGGAAGGCACTAGCATTCTCCCGGGGTTTCACATTGGGATAAGTATGTGCCAGCTCTAAGACCCTCATTTTAAGGACCATTTCAGTTCCAGAACCCTACTTTTTATGTCCAAAGCTATATTTTCTAACCAAATTTTATTCAAAAAACCTCATAAAGTAGACTGTATTGATTAAAACGCAGCTTATTTGTATAAATTTTTTGAAACCAGTTCCGGACATATAATTTTTTAAGGCCTTAAATCAGCTCCGGAAACCATTACTTTTTTAAATCTGGGAGGCACTTACCTATCAAAGTTGATAAAAATTCTACCTCGGTAATGAAAATTAGGATTATTCACAGTTTGGTAACGAATCACAACTAACATAAACCTAACCCTGGTATAACTTGCTTTGATAAAGTTAATTCATCTCATCTCCAGTGGAACCTTTAGATGTCTTTGCTAATCAATACGCCCGTGGGATATTTACAAAAGCACCGTGGTGCTTTGTATGTTACTAAGGGAAGGGCGGGCTAATACTTCCCTGACGTAGACTCCATACAAATTGCAAATCCGCTCTGGGGCTGCCGAACCTCCAAATATACTCCTAAAATAATACCCATACCCAAAAGGGGTGTGGTTCCCCCGTGGTGACTATTCCCACATGGCACACGCCATCCATCGTCCTTCTCAGCTGACTCTACCATAAGGCGGAGTTCGCTCAGGGGGACTGGGATGGGAGGGCTTCTAACGTTTCAGTGAGTATTAGCCTGCCCTTAGTAACATACAAAGCACCAAAAACAAAAAGAAAGGTGCTTTTTGTATTACTTGTGGCGGGCTTAATACTTTACTCTGACGTGACTCCATCAATGCAATCAACGTCCTACTAGCGCCGAAGTGAGGACGGAGGTGAGCGAACCCAGAGCCCCGAAAAGGGGAACACACAAAGATAAAACACAAAAAGAAAATAAACTAATTATACCGTTTAGGCCAAAGACTAAGGTCAAAAAGTTGGCCTGTAACAGTAGGTACTTAACACATAACTTAAAACCCAAATGCTGTAAAGCTCCACTGATTAGCACTGCAAAAGAAACTGACCACTCAGGACAGACCAAATCTACAGATAAATGTCTCAAAAAGGCAGTTTTGGAATACCAAGACGGACTGTATACCATAAACATTAATTGTATAACACCAATCAAATGCCCCAGATTGAAGAAATGCTCGAGAGGTAGAGCAAAAAGAGATGCTCTAACCCACATTATTGCGCTGGAATTCGTTACTAACAGCGGTTGGATGGTCATGATCGAGTATAACGAAAGTTGTAAGATATCACCTCTCAGATTATCCAGACCCTCTTTTATGGCCGCTTGTCGCCGCTTAAATAGACATTACTGACGCGACTACGACTACCAACGGCGAATACTCTGGCGAATACCGAAAGTCGAAATTCGGCCACAAAATCAAGCTTAAAATTTGCTTAGAGCTCTTTAGGATAAAATATGCACGGAATTCAGAGTTATCCCAAAATACTGTTACAAAACACAAGTTGAACGCACGAAGATACTCTCTATCACAGACGAAAAGAATAAAATTTTCTTCTGCGAACAAACATCATGAAGTTAATAAATAACAAAACCAGTATTTTAACCATTTCATGATAAACTTACGCAAAGGATATAAGACTTTTTTTGACAAATCTGTCAGCAAAGACGAATCGTTTTGTGCACAAGGTTTGTAACGAGAATTGGCTGATACCTGATCAAATCAGGCCGACGCAGGGTTGGCGATTTTTTTGATTTTTTAAAAAAAAATACAAACAATCAGATTTTTTGATTTAAATCAGAATTTTTTTGATTTAAATCAGGATTTTTTTTGATTTTTTTGATTTTTTAAGTTTCATATCTGGAATTATCCAGAGCTTTCAAACATGAACTCTAAAACCCGAATCATTATATATACTTTCCCTAATAAAACTTAGTCCTAATAAATTCAACATGAAATCTAGCCTGAAGATGGTTGTGGCTTATTTTGAATTATGCCCAATTCAAATATTTATTTTCGGACCTAAAAAATGAATTTCTTTCAAAATCAGGCCTGAGAATTCTCTGATTTTTTTTTTTTTTTTAAAATAACTTTCCATAACATATATGAGATTGCCCATGATTAAACCCAAATAAGTGCCCCTATGGGTAAAGAGAATCATTTTATTTTCAATATTCTCACAGGAAAAGCCCCAGTGGCAGTCAGCAATTGGAAATTCCCCCAGGAAGTCCCAGTTTAATATGCAATATTCTCACAGGAAAATACCCAGTGGCAGTCAGCAATTGGAAATTCCCAGTCAATGACACTATAACATTGGAATCCAATAAATAACTTGCAAAAACACTAATGTCAGGCAGTAATGGGGATGATTAAATTGTTACAATCACGGGCTGTTGGCTTTTACATGATTTTGTTGTGCAGTATTTTGAGGATTTTGTGGTTTCTCAAGATTAATCCAATTTTAAAAGGTCAATCCTAGTGAACCTACTGAATGTCTGGGGCATTTATTAGGTCAATATGGTACTGTAATACTGTAAATATGTTTCCATAGTATCTTACAAGAACTTGATTCGATACAAAAAAAACTAAAGAAACTTTTAATTTAGATCACACACTCAAGGTTTGCAATCATGTTATTTTAAACATAAATTGTGTCATTGCTACCATGTAGAGGGTTACTGAATCTAAGGTTTTAAATCTTTTTCTTTTATAAAAAACCCTGACTTAAATTGCTTTAAAAAATAATAAAATTGTCTTTAACAAATTATTTTGTCACTTAACTTTGTTTTTACAAAAAAGTGCATTTAAATCAGTGATTCTAAAAAAAAAAAAATCATTTGATTTACAATCGCGATTTAAATCACTGATTTAATCAACGTGATTTAAATCAGCCACCCTGGGCCCCCGATGACAATACCCCACCGTGAACAAACCTGAAGTCGCGACAAGATGATCTTTGACTGTTTACCAACACCGGGCTGCGATTCCGCCGAGCTATAAACCTCCGTATCTTCGCCAGATAAAACTTAGTGCTGAATCGTTTGTTTCGTTCGATTGTCGCCCGAAACAATCCTGGAAAGGTTTCAATAGAAAGGATCCACCCCGCACATGAAACTGAATCGGCGCATCGTGGTATCCTCGTGGTTTGTTCCGGAAACGACTAGAAAGGATCCACCCCGCACTTATCTGGAAACCAGCTCTGCTGTACGCACGTGATTCGGCCGAAAAACCTAATATCCCACGTAAACTAAATTACAAGCCGGAATTGTATAATCTGAGATAGAATTACGCATAGCGACCGTCCCAAGATGAAATATCGAACGAGAACAATCACAGAATCAAAAGAAGAGTTTCGCAGTGAATCCGTAGCATCCAGATCTAGATTTACAACTTCTACACATGAATCATGTAGGCAAATGTAGTTCCTTGAAGTGATTAAAACTCTCGCAAACTCAGGCGATATGATAACAAAGAGGATGAACGTCAGACATAAAAAACTACGAATGCTATAGGAGTTATCAATCATAGGCCTAAGAGATAACGAAAATACAATGTTAAAACATAAAAAAGAAAACTGTATCTTGTTACGGAACCATGGGGGTTGTCACGGAGTATAGGCCCATGATGAAAATAATAACACTGATAGGCAATTAAAAGTATTAATCTAGAGGCATTTCAAAATAACTCTGGAGAAATACATAAGGAAATAGCAGTAAATGCTAATAACTATGCAGCTTGAAAAGATATATCTATGGCAGTAGTAACCATAACTAGATCACTTTAATGCTCCTAGGAGACATAAAATAATCGCTTAATAGCAAACAATAGTCTCTTCCAGGCGATGATTCAAATAAAAGACACAGACGTACCTGTCCGAATGAATCATATGTCTAGCCTTTGTTAAAAAAGTGGACAATAAGACGGAAGTACTAGCCTAGTATTCAGAACATAGACCGCGCTCCAGGGGGAGTGAAAAGGCGACTGACTGGAGGGGGGGAGCAGGCTGAGTTTCGGCAAATTGTCCCACTCCGAGTCTAGATATGACGAAACTAAGTCCGGACATCGGAAAACATCAAAAGAAGGGGGGCGGCGATGCGGACTGTAAAGATGGAGAAGCAGCAGTTGAAAGGGACACGTTCTAGTCTGGCCTCCAAGTTATATAAAGGACGACAAAATTTCGTCATTAAATCATGTTAATCATGTACAATTCAGAAACCTTCAGTTCAAGATATTGTATGAAGGGATCCCCGATGAAACAAGTGGTTAAACCAAGTTTAACCCAATGAGAATACTCCGCGAGATGGATATGTTTTTGACTTTTGTTATATTCGTTATTTATTAGGTGGTAATTCCTTCAGTACAAATAGAACTGGTCTCCCAGGAGGCCCTGAAAAGCATTATATATGTACAATGAAGATATCAAATTCTATTTACATAGAAAGCCAAATATAATACAATAGACAAGGAAAAGATAAAATTGGTTAATAAAAACAAAAGTATCAAACATATTGAACAATAAAAATTACATTGCAAATTAAACTTAGAAAAGGAACAACAAGTTATTTGCAATGATATGTTTAAATGAAACAACTCATGTTCTCAAATTAATACGAATATTGTGGGAGATTATTCCACAAGTTTGACTGCTATGTACCTAAAGGTTCTCTTCCTAGCACCAATATTCCAGGGACGGGGACAACCAAAGTGTTTTGAGCTTGACTTCTAGTCTTTGGAAATGCATTGAATGAGTAAATATGAAGTGAGGATGAAGACTACTCAGGACGCGAAGCTTAAGGGACACTTAAAAATTGTTAATAAGTAAATGATGATCCCATCTGCTATGAAGTTTACCCACAAGTACTCATCATTTGTCCATGCAGTTCTGGGTCAGCTGAAAGAAGAACACGGGCAAGTCTGTTTTTGCAAAACTTGCAGTGTGTTATGATGATCAGCTACTTCTTTCTCTTGAAATGTGGGAATGACATTTGACCAACAGAACTGCAGTAGTCAAAATAGAAGGCAAAACCAGGGCTTTGGAAATGCATATTAACAGTATTTGAGGGCAGAAAATGCTTCACTTTACGAATTACACCAATACGCTTTTGGATATTTGGAGAAGAACATAAATTCAACATGACCATTCAATAGGTAAATGGGTCAAACAAATACCTAATTTATACTTATCTACTCCACACATCAATGGCTTCTTTTCATAAACAAAGAAATCTTTCTGAATTGCTTAAATTTGACGACTGCAAACAGCATGATCTTAGGTTTTTTTAACATTCAGGGTAAGCTTGTTTAATTTGAACCAAACTAGGGATTCTGTCCAAATTATAATTTGAGCCCATTCTGTTAAAGTAACCTGGATCATTGAACTAAATAATAAAGTTGTGTCGTCACATACATAACAACACTTACAGTTTACAGAGGTGGGTAAAGAGTTAATGAATATTAATAAATAATAAGGGCCCAAGATTGTCCTTGAGTGATTCCACATCAATATGGCTTAAGATCTGAAGAGTAGAATTGATACTGACCGATTGCTATCTACCACTAAGGTAAGAAATTGAACCCAATTTAAGGCCTACCTGTGATACCATACACTTTACTTTAATAATAAGAAGATCATGGTTGACCGTAATACAACTGCCTTTTTGCGATCTAGAAATGGCACCAGTAACCTTACCATGATCCATATGAGTAGTATGATAATCCTGTAACATCTATAGAGTTGTATTGACTGTATTAGGCAAATCTGATTGACCTGATTCAGACATTATTACGTTAAAGATAATCATACAGTTTGGTCATGAACAGCACGTTTCAATGTCCTTAGACAAATTGAAGAACGAGATAGGTCTGTAATTGCTGACATCACATTTGTCACCATTCTTGAAGATAGGAGTGAACCCGAGCCTTCTTCCAATCAGTCGGTAATACTGAATAGATAAGAAGATTACAGATAATGCAGTTGGTGACAAATGATCGTTGGCAGCTAATTCAGAAGTTTTATAGAATTTTATCAAATGCCAGAAGATTACTGTTGAAGCTACATATCTTTTTGAAAACAAAATCAGTAGTCATACACTATCAAATTAAAATTAATCATAAGTTTAAGGGTATATATGCTATTACTATCAGGAGTTACAGTATCATTGATTTATTAGCAAGAGTGGCTTTCCCAATTTAGTGAAGTAATTATATTGAACTGATTTGCCATTTCTTTGTTATCACTTGTAACCTATTGGTGTTGAAGATTTGAAACAGATGAAGTATTTTTAGTATAAGTTTACGAATTGTTTTCATAATTTCTTTGGATATTAATATTATTATTAATAGTCATCAATACAATAATTTTTTCTTTACGTCGTATTCAGTTTATTTAACGCTTATTTCTTAGTTGCCTATCCAGAATCCAGTCCATCAGGATTATTTGTTTTATTTGCTTTAGAATAATAGTAATCCCTGTCAATTGATAGCCTCATATATTCACTATTTATCCAATCAGGAAGTGAGCTTTGATTCTTTTCTCCTTAACTGGGCAATGTAAGTCATGCATTTTCAAACAATTCCATAAAAGAAAGTACATGAGCAGTATCACATTGTTCACAGCTTAAACATTATCCCAATTAGTATTCTTAATGGTTTCTATAAAGCATTATCATTAAAATTTTTAAAACATCTATATTTTATCTTCTTTGGTGGGACTTTAATTCCCTTATTTTTACGAATTAGAAAGATTAGTTATGATACAATATACCCAACGAATGAACAAACCGTTTTAAAACTTTTAGCAGGTTTAGACACAAAGGCTAAATCAATAATAGTTTTTGTTTTTTCAGTAACCCTCGTGTAGTCATTGATTAGTTGTTCAAGTTACTGTTTGAAGCCATAGAGTTAATTTTATTTAATGTGGGCTTTTTTGCTATATCGGCAGTTGAAATCACCAACAATAACAACATCGTCATACAATGAAGTACAGTTTTGAAAGATAGAATCTAATTTTTCCATATAAAATGCCTTTTGAGTCTGGTGGTCTTAAACGGTGCCGAGGAGGATTGGCTTTTGTCTTTGGAAGTTTTATTTCCCCCCAGATATCTTCAATGTTAGAATCATGGAATTAGAAATTTTCCCTGAATTGATGCCATCATTTGTAGTACATAAAATCCACCATGCTCTAAATCAATTCTAATCCACCACATAGATATAACCATCAATTCTAACATCACTATCAATAATATTATCATCTAAGCAAGTTTCAGTTTATACTAAAACATCAATTTGATTATGATTAAGTAAAACTCTTATGTGATCTACTTTTATCGTAAACTCCGAACATTTAATGTGACTAATTTTAAACCCTTTACTCATAACACAATTGTCAATCACTGAAAAGTGGTCCTGGAAGGAAGCTCATAGTTTGATGTTTTAAAAATAAAACAATTGTCACAAAACCAAACATTACTAATTATTAATATGAGATGTATCAATACACTGAAGATGAAATCCAGAGAAACCGTTAATTACATGTAATAAAGGTACACTTTACATGCAATTTTCTTGATGCATTCACCACAATAAACAGTTACATCAATTATTACAGACATATTTGTAATGTGGTTCGCAGAAATGAATCCTTACCAACAAAAAACTGCCTAATAAGCAGTCCATAGGCAGTCGATAGGCAGTCAAAGGCATTCAACTGTATTATAAACAGTCAAAGCATTTTTAAATAAACTTGTAGTCGAAGGTCTCTACATGTAGTCATAAGTCAAATAGCAGTAGTTCGAATCTTTGAAAAATAAGCATAGTCGACTGACATTAGCATTAAGCCTTCATCGTCAGAATCAAATAGGCAGTCAGTATTTGAAAATTAGGCGTTTGAAGACCATATCCAAATAAGCAGTCAATATTGAAGGCTTAAATAAGCAGTCAATACCTAATTTGCATAAATGGGGTCACCTGACCACCACTGCCCATTCAAATTGCGGAGGAGCCATGGCAGCTTGTCAATGCTGGGAGCAATTATGGTGGGATAATTTTGGTTTATTTCAAGCAATTTTGCTTTATTTATGTGTTTTGGGATCACATTGTACCTACAAACACGTTAATGTAAGATTATAGATTCCCAATAGGCAGTACGTTTGCTCAAATCTGGAACTTGATATAACAGCTATTGCACACCTGCTGAATTTTTTGCAGGGTGTTATAGGCTAGCCATGCATGTAAATTCTTAGGCCTATTATAACATGTACCAGTATATGAGTGTATTTGGGGTATAGAGCATGTTTGTAACGTTTGTGTTTACATGTCACATATAAACTCCAACTTTAAAGGGGTCATTCTGTGATCCACCGTAACAGCCTGATCATCAACCCCCCATCTCTTAAAGTAAAGTGGCTCTAGCTAGCTGCTATATGTATACCTGTATTTTTCTGTCCATAAACATATAGAAAAAAGCACAGGACCAAATTCGGAATAATAATGCAAGATGGTAATCAACCGACTGAAGCTTATGTGTACCTATAAACGTCTTGTGCACCTCTTTTTGGTGTATAAAGGGGAGGGATGTTTACCCCCCTCTCTGAAACCACTTTGCAGTTGGAATTTTAACCAAACCGGAGTGTCCATCATATGAACCACATAACGCTAAGGGAAAACTTCAAATTCTGTTAACGTTGTACCGATTTAAAGGTGCTTGATCCTATTTTGTCTATTGTGTTCCCATTGATACGATAGCACTTGCACAAAGTTTGCAACGTATGCCCTATCAGCACCAAGGGAAACAAACTTGCGGCTTTGGTATGGAGAAGCATTAATGCAATTTATAAGCCGATTCAATATTTTGCCTAATATTGTGGTTAAACCCTTAAAACTTGTTTTTTTTATATATCTTCAGAATGTAATTTCAGGATGACAATACAAAAAATACAGCTGTTCAACACATCAAAATCGATAACTACTTCCAGGTAATCAGGTGGGGGAGTCGGCCCGTAAACCAGGATGTTTTTAGGGGTAATTTTTTTAAAAGGGGACTTTTGACAATTTTCGGGGGAAAACCCTATTTTTGGTGGGCTCCCCAGTTACAGGCCTGGGGGAAATACCAAGATGATTGGAACACTCACCTTTAAATTGGCGGTCCAAAAATCCAATTTTTTGTGTTTTTACACAAAATTCTCCCACCGAAAAATGGAAACCATTTTCCCAAAGGACCCCTTTTTCCATAAAAGTTTGGCTCATAATTTAGACATAAATCACATTTTTCACTGCTTGTGAAATAAAAATACCTTAGTAAAAAGTTACTCCAGTACTATTTGAAAGGGGCAAAACCCCAACTTATTTGAATAGCACTTGTACCGAAATGCTTATTTTGCTAAAACGTCAAGGCGGATTTATTTTTTTTCCACCAAAATATATGCGTAACTGAAATGGGCAAAAATAATTTTTGTTGTTTAAAATTGTATGCGAAAAACAAATGGTCACGGGATCCCTTTATCACTTAAGGCCCTTTTAAACCCAAGATAGGCAAAAATTCCATGTAATTTTGGTGTTTTTAGTTTTTTTTAACCCTATTTTTTAATTTGGGGGTTTTTTTATTTCATTTACTTTTATTTCACTTTAAAATCAACATTTAGTTTTGAAGTTACACGTAATCAAAGTCAGTTAGTACAGACAAAAATTGATCCAATCACTACAGTTTCCTAGTTTTTAACAGTTTTTTATTTTCTATGTATTTTATTTTTTTTTAAAGTGCATTTTTCCCAGATAAAGGCCATTTTCTTGAAATTCCTACAAAAATTGTTGGCAGTGTGGGTTTTAAATACATGTCTTGGTTGTAAGACATTAAATTTAACAAAACCTGGCTGTTTTCAAACATTAATTTGGCATAACTTATTTCTTAATTGGCATAATTTGGTAACATAAACTTTAAAACCGCAATTTTTCTCAAAACGCGCTTTTTGAGACCCTGTGGGTTTTTTATTTTTCCTCATGAATAATAGCACCTATTGAGCTCAAATTTTCCACGTTATCAGACAAATGTATGTTTATGCAATTACAGAGCCATTTTGTGAAATACCCCATCAAATTCGATATTTTGTCACAATCAATCTTATTTTTTTACCAAAAAACATGTTTTCCCCCAAATATATGCCTATACTTATGTGCACCCCACTTCAAGCAAAATGCCTCTGTAATTGCATAGAATAAACCTATCCAAGTCTTTTACAGCTGGTTAGAAGTTTGTAAGGTGCTATAATGGCCAACTGCTGTGGTCGTTGCTAGCGCTCCGATCGAGGCGGGTCCTCGGTGTCGCTTAATGTGATCGCCTCGGGGTTTTCTCTGCATCACTGCCCCCGTATGGCTGTGTGTGTGCACCCTGCCTCTCGGGGGGATTACACCTCCATCAGTTCACACCGCATGCTACGCCAGACCTGCAAGGGCCTAGCGTGTGAGCGGGTTGACTGCTTATATAGGGCTACCTTGGATAGCAGAGTCGACTGCCGGGGTCGGCTGCTTTATAGGGCTTTCGTAGGATAGGCAGTACGCTTGCTTATATGAGCTTCATAGCAGTCGACTGCTATTAGGGCTTCGTAGGATAAGCAGTCGACTGCTTATTTAGAGTTTCATAGGCAGTCCCCTAATGAAGGCTTAGCTCATTTGCATGTTTAACTTGGCTGTGGGAAGACCTAAGACTGCCTATAGAGCTTCGAAGGCTTGTCATAAACCTTCGAAGGTCTATAAACATTTACTACAATAGACAAGGAAAAGATAAAAAAAATTGGACAAACAAAAGTATCAAATCCTATTGAAGGGGAGCAATAAACATTACATTGAATTAATCTTAGAAAAGGACAAGCAGTTAATTTGGGCGCAATGAATGTTTAAATTGAAACAACTCATGTTCTCAAAATTAATAAAACTAATATTGGTGGAGATTATTCCACAATTTTGCTGCTCTGTACCAAAGGTTCTTCTCCAGCACCAATATTCCAGGAGGGAACACCAAGTGTTTGAGCTTGACTTCTAGTACCTTTGGAATGCATTGAATGAGTAACTATGAAGGGAGATGAAATATACTCAGGAGCGATATGCTTAAGACCACTTACACATTGTAATCAGTCTAATGAATGATCCCATCCTGCTAATGCAAGTTTTAACCCCGCCAAGGTCCTCCATCATTTTGGTCCACTGCAGTTCTGATGTCAGCTGAAAGAAGAACACGGGCAAGTCTGTTTTGCAAAACTTGCAGTGTTTATGATAATCAGCTTGTCGAAATTTGACCAAACAGAACTGCAGTAGTCAAATAGGAAAACCAAGGGCTTTGGCAAGCATGTTAACTGTATTGAGGGCAGAAATGCTTCACTTTACGAATCCACCAATACCGCTTTGGATAATTTGAGAAGACATAAATTCAACATGACATTCCCAACGATGGTAATCGGTCAAACCAAATACCTAAAAATAATTTATACTTATCTACTCTCTCAATGCTTCATTTTCATAAACCACCAGGAAATATTCTAAAGTTGCTAATTTTTGACGACTGCCAAATCATGAAGCTATTTTTTTAACATTCATGGTAAGCTTGTTTAATTTGAACCAACTAGTGATTCTGTCCAAATTATAATTTGAGCCATTCTGTCAAGTAACTTGGATCATTTGAACTAAATAATAAAGTTTTGTGTCATCAGCATACATAACACACTTACAGTGTACAAAGGTGGGTAAAGAGTTAATGAATATAATAAATAATAAGGGCCCCAATATTGATCCTGAGGGAAATTTTAAAAAAAAAAATTTTTTTTTCCACCAGCAGATATGCTTAAGATCTGAAGAAGTAGAATTGATACTGACAGATTGCGATCTACCACAAGGTAAAAGAATGGAACAATTTAAGAAGGCACTACCTACCTGTATACCATAAGCACTTAAATTTATTAATAAAAGATCATGGTTACAGTATCAAATTCCTTTTTGATATCTAAGAAATGGAATGCACAGTACCTTTATACCATGATCCAATTCGTTAGTAAATGTAATGCGTAACATCTCATAGAGTTTGTAGAGACACCTTGTGATTAGGTCTAAATCCTGATGCATGAAATTCGAGACATTATTCGTGAAAGATAATCACAGTTGGTATTGAACAGCACGTCAAGTGATCTTAGACAAAATTGGAAAACTGAGATAGGTCTGTTAATTGGCTGACATCCCATTTGTCCCTACCGATTCTTGAGATAGGAGTAACCCTAGCCTTCTTCCAATCAGTAGGGGAATACTTAAGGAGAATAAGAAAGCTTACAGATAAATGCACGTGGGTGCCAAATGATCGTGCAGGCTATTTTCAGAAGTTTTTATAGAAATATTTCATGCTCAGAAGATTTTACTGTTTTGAAAGCTACATATCTGTTTGAAAACAAAATCAGTAGTCACAATATCAAAATTAAATTATACATAAGTTTTAGGGTAATATATCCTATTTAACTATCATTAGTTACAGTCTCATTGAATTTATTAAGCAAGATGCTCCCAATTTTATTGAAGTATTATTGCAATGATGTGCCATTTCTTTGTTATCCTTGTAAGCCTATTGGGTGTGTTGAAGATTTGGAAACAATGAAGTATTTTAGGTATAAGTGTTACGAATTGTTTTCCATAATTTCTTGGACTCATTAATATATTATTATAGCATCATAACAAATAATTTTTCTTTAACTCTTATTCCTGTTTTATTTACCCTATTTCTTCTTAGTCCTTAGCCAGAATCCAGTCATCGGATTTTTGTATTTTTTTTTTTATGTGCTTTTAGAATTAGAATCCCTGTCAATTGATAGCCTCATATATTCACTATTTATCCATCAGGAGTGAGCCTTTGATTCTTTTCTCCTTAACTGGGCCATGTAAGGTTGCATGCATTTCAACCATTCCAATATAATACTATGAGCCGTAATCAACATTTTCACAGCTTATACATTATCCCAATTAGTATTCTTAATGGTTTCTATAAAAGCATTACATTAAAATTTTTTAAAACATATATTTTATCTCCTTTTTTCCCCTTTGGTGGAGACTTTAATTTTTCTTATTTTTATACGGAATTAGAACGATTAAGTTTATGATCAGATATACCCCAACTTGACACAAACCCGGTTTGAAGAAATCTTTATCATGTTTAGACACCAAGGGCTAAATCAATAATATTTTTTGTTTTTTTCAGTAACCTCGGGTAGTCATTGATAGTTTGATTCAAGTACGTTGCAGCTATAGAAGTTAATTTTATTTAAATTGGCTTTTTGCTAATACGCAGTTGAAATCACCAACAAAACAACATCGTCATACAATGAAGTCAAGTTTTGAAAGATAGAACTAATTTTTCCATATACAATGCTTTGAGTCTTGTTGTCTATAACTGTGCCGAGGAGATAGGCCTTTTTGTCTTTGGAAGATTTAGTTCCACCCAGAGAGCTCAATGTTAGACAATGGAAATTAGAAATTTCCCTGTAAATTGATGCCATCTTTTATGTAGCATCTAAAATATCCCACCATGCTCTAAATCAATTCTATCCAACCTACATAGATTATAACCATCAATTCTAACATCACTAACTCATATATTATCATCAAGCCAAGTTTCAGTTATAATACACAGCAATTTGATTGTGATTAATAGTAAAACTCTTATTGAGCTACTTTATAGCGTAAACTACGAACATAAGGTGACTTTTTTAATTTAAAAAAACCCTTTCTCTTAACACAATTGTAATCATGAAAGTGTCCCTGGAAAGGACTTCAAAGTTTGATGTTTTATAAAAACACTTGTCACAAAACCAACATTGTTTACTTGATTAATCTGAGAGGTATCAATACCTGAAGATATATGGAAATCAAGAAAACAGTTTTTACATGTAGAAAGGTACACGTTACATAACTTCTTGTGCAGTTCACCCCAAAAACTTACATTACATTCATTATTAGACAGATTTGGAATGTGTTGTAGCATAAATTATGATCAACTTTCTCATTTTGCAAATACTGGCTTTTTAAAACTGAGAATGAGAGTCAGATTTTAATTTTGGTAATGATAATTGTCTATTATTTTAGAGTTTAAATGTTCTCTTTGGGTCCCAACATCGCCTTACAACTAGCTGACCACTCGAATTCATCACCACCCCGAATTACATCACTTCATATATATAACTTGTGGGGGAATTCCCTAGGTCTGCCCATGTTTTGATCTCGCAAACATAATCAAGTTTCTAAGTTTAGCCTCCTTGGGGAATTCCCCACTTTCCCTATTGTTCATCTAAACGGGTGCACTTAGCAAAAAACAACTCCTAGGGGATCCACCTTTTCTCTCTTTTATAGTAAACCAAGTGGCTTTTCCCTGTGAAAAGTCTTTTCTCAAATAAAGTGAGAAAATAATATTTTAAAAAGTTTAAATCATAAAAATGGAGGCCATATAACCACAGCCATCCCTGAAAAACAGGTTCAATATGATACCTGAAAACAGATTTTTCTTTAGATGTGTCCTGTGCCTGTATATACATGTGACTGTTCTCTTGCAATGATGCATGGTTTTTTCTCAGCTTCATATTACTATAAGTTTGATAATGCAGTAAGCATCAGTAATGATCTTGGTATAATTACTTTATGTGAATGATACATAAGCCTCTTATAGCTAATTTGCATAAAGTTACAGGTTACTTTTTAAAGTGGCAACAAGAAGATTTCAAGTGTATCCTATTTTCTGTGACATGTAGTGATTCATATAGATTAGACCTCAATAGATTCCCTACCTTTGTTTTGCTACCGAAATAACTTAAAAATTGAAAACAATAAGGGGATACTATTGCCTATAATGTCAATGAAAACATAGGCCGAATAACCCGAAATTTGTATTTGCTCCCATACGAAATTGAAATTTCATCACAATTATTGTTCCAAAGACACAGTTCCCAGCTTAAAGGCACTATCATTATTTGCTAAATCGGGAAAATCAAAAAACAATTTGTGCATGTTTGCAACAGGATAAGGTATCCTAAACATACATACCCTACATTGACAAGACACAGCAACCTAAATGACAAAATCGGACTTTTAAAATCATTACTGTCCGAACGGACACTGATTTACACACGTAATTGAATGGGGATTTCATATCTTTGAACACTGCTTCTTTCTTCCTTTCTCTCAATTTTTCCATTGGGAAAAATAACTTAAGTAATTCTACAGAGTATCCTTCACTTTTAATCCTTAAGCTATTTCTAAACAAATTTTCATATTTTGACCTCCTTCAGGGTAAATCACTGATAGTGTCTTTAATCTTTCACATGGAAATATTTTGATAGAAAGCTTACACCAGTGCAACAATCGGAATTTTCCACATTTTTAGGACCACCTATTTTTTTGTAAATCTTTTCTTGGCACCTTTAAATACTTTTTTTTAGCAAAGACTGCTTTGCAAGGCCCCAACAACCACCTCTTCTTCTTTCATCAATTCCCTCATGAATCACTCCTAGTTACATGACCACCCACAGTGATTATGTGACAGCATAATCATTGCAATGATAGGGATTGCATATTCCGCATCTCTGTTTGTTTCGGTCACTGGATCTGAAGGTGTCCTAAGTTGATTTAAGGTGGCAACAAGAGATTTCAAGTCATCCATATTTTCCTGTGGATATGTAGATTTCATATAAGTAGACACTAATAGATTCCTTAGATTTTATTTGGCTTCACAGAATCACTTAAAATGAAAAAAGGTGATTTGTATAAGCATGTTTTTGATAGAGGGGTCCAAAGCTTCCCGATTTTACATAAAATATGTAATTTCTAGTATCAAATATAATTTTGGGTCATTTAATCAGTTTTGAACTGGAAAGGTTTGAGCAAGACCCTCAAAAAGAAATTTGAGGTAAAAGAAATGTAATTTCTTAACCTAAAAATCCACTTTTTCTTACTGCAAACGTTACATTTTTATGGACACATATGTTCCATCAAATGTACATTTGCACAACAACAATTATTTTGACCACTTTTTTTGAGAGGGGATTTGATATTTTGATGTATTTGTATTTTAGGGACACGTTATTTCATAATCAAGCCAATTGTCCAACTTTCCTGTTTTCAGATCGATTTTTACACACAACTCTTTTTTTCCAGTGAATGTTCATTACATTTGATGACAAAAATGGGAAAATTGGTCCACAAAAAGTGTACATTCACCCTCAAAAAGGTTCATATCTTGAAAACTACTTTCTGACAAAAGTGCCAAACAAAAATTTTCTGAAAAATGTTGTTTTTTAGATAAGGCCAAACTACAGGACACATCTTGTGAAACGTTCCATATGCTTATACTTCATAGAAAACTTAGGCTGAATTTTGTATTTGCTCTGTAGAAATTCTAAATTTCATAATTTTTGTACCAAAGAAACAGTTCTCACTTTAATCCTTTCAGATGGGGATATTTTTGATAGAGAGCATTATACAACCAGTGCAGAATCAGAATTTTTACATTTTTTAGGGATACCTGTTATTTTGAAATCTCTCGTTGCAGCACCTTTAACTAGAGACTAATTTGCCGGCCCAAATTGCATCAACCCTTCTCTTAAAAAGAGATATTAGACTAAAAAAAAATTTCAAAGAGACAAAAGCTATGCTGTTTTCAAATTCTTTTTTCAAAATCAAAAATATGCTTAACCGTTGAGAAATTTACCACCTTTAAATTTGACTCATGGCTGGAGTTTGTCATGTCTAGTTTTCAACCGGCACCATTTTAGTTAACCAGAACTCCGAACTGCTTTTAAAACAAATTAGTTTTACCCCATAGGCAAGCAAAAAGAAATTTCTGAGAATCATGCAATGCAAACCACTGCCTTTCCCTTTCCTCCTTCCTAACAATGCTTTTAAAAGTACATTCAAAATATTCATTCCAATAAAGAACTACTGTCTGCTTCAACGGAAAAGTTTGAAAAATTGAGGTTGAGGGACGTGAAATATGCATCTCTAACCATCAAGGCATCCTGCCCAAATTTCACACTATTCGTGTATAATTTACAGCATGTTTTCAAGTTTTGGGAATGATATTTCCTTTGGACTCACGTTGATGTTTCTTTGAAGCATTTATCCCGCGACACTTGATGATAGAAAATGAAGATCAAACGGACCATATTATTTGTTGTTACGATCGGATCAAATTCAAAATGGCGCTACGGCATCCGAGTTGCCGATCGAGCTTATTAGGAAATAGTGCCGCCAAAGCTTGATAGCAGGTTCCTAATTTGTGATCACAGGCTACCCGAGACAGTGAGGGTAGCCATGACCAGAATTTTATGGTCACACACAAGGGCACACACACCAAAGTTTGACCAATGAGCTTTCTTAAATGTCCAATGGAAATCATGAAATGACCAAATTTTATGGTCACCAAGGGCCCACATACAACCAAGTTGTGACCAATGAGTCTGTCTTAAATGTCCAATGGGAAAGCATGAAATTAACCCCCCCAAACTCGTAATATAAGATTTTATAAGTGGTCATTTATTTTTGATACAGCATGTATATTTATCATGTACTGACTCATTAAAGCAATTTTAGCACATTTTTGAAAAGCGCCCCCACTTTTTTCAAAAAAATTGAGATTTTTTAACACGGTTTGATTGGTAACTGGCTAGTAAACTATACCTGTGATGGTTAATCCGAAATGTCCCCTGTGTCACAAACGAAGGGAATTTTGTAATTAGAATAATTATTATCGGGGACCCCGAGAACACTGGAACAAGATTGATTATCTTTCTTCGTAATATCATGAAGTGATGCATTTTAATATCACCTCCAGCAAAGTATAACTGTTTCAAAACTGGTCCATGTCCTAATTGTCAACCCAACGCAGTACTATGAGAAAAAACAAAGATATTTAAAGCTTGAAAAAAAAAACTATGACGCTATTCCCTTTCCCATACTGGTATTGTTGAATAACACTGCCCCGATCGTTAATCACCAAACAGTCTCTATAATAACACTGGCTGATGACAATGAAAGGCACCAAATCAAATGCTGGTATCAGTGAAAAGCGTCGGGAATGTAAGTCGGCTTTTTAATCCTTGATTCTGCTTCGATTTGTGAAGTTTCCTGGTCCACTTTTGAAGAAAACATCTCATTCAAAAAGGTGGGATTATCTTATGGATAAATTCAGAACTTTATTGTCAAATATTAAGGATTTTTCTGACAAATTTTACTTTTTTTTCCATCTATTTTTCTTTAGTTTTTGATAAGTCCTTAATATATTCAGAAATGGTAACTTCAGCTGTTTTTTAGCACTTTAATGACTCGAAAAAGGAAAATACGGCAAATCGTACTCCTAATACGAGCGCAGGTAACAATAAGGCTACTTTTTTTTACTTCTAAAATAAAACCCTACATGAAGCCCTTGATTTCCGGTCTTCTGCCTATTTTAAATTATCCTCTCAAAAATAAACCGGAAAAATCCTGATTCTTTTTCCTTTAGAATTTAGGTTTTAAAAAAGGGAATTCCAGGAAAACCGGAGACTGGCATCTCTAATGTGGTTGTGGCAGTGGCACTGATCTCGGCAGAGAAAATGTTACGAGAAGTAAATAATAATAATGAAAAAAGGCCTCATCATCATCATGATTGCCATTTGAAAGATGTCCGGACACAAAAAACTTTCATTCCTCACACATGGTTAAGGTATTCCCCATAATTGTGACCTACACATTTGACATTTATTTAACATTGTCATTATCATAATCACTGCACGGAGTCACAAAAAGTTTATAGTGGTAATGGGTTATCCATTTATGTCTAGAGGTATCATAAATAAAGATATTTCAAAATGGCTGGCACTAAATATGAATTCCTGATGAATTTGATTTGCCAAATCGACCATCACAAACTCCTTCAAAAAGTGTAAAGAAGCAGAATAAAATGATTGAAAAACATACCTCCTGCATGCACAACAAAACCGCTCTGTTTTTTCCTGGTTAATTTATGCCTTCGTACTGGATGCTGGAGTGAATTCTATTTTAGATGCCCGGTATCGTCGGCGATTCATCACCGGCAAACAGCGCGAATCTGAGTACAAACAAGGCCCGTAACGCCGGGGGGTGCGTCGCACCCCCCCCAAATTCACAAAAGGGGAAAAGGTCCACTTTTTTCCGATTTTTTTCCAATAAAATGTCAAAATTTAGACAAAAATGTTTTTTAAAGAAAAATTTCCACAATTTGGCATTAAGATGTTTTAAAAAAAAAAAAAAACGTCCAAACACGGACCATTAAGGGGTTAGTTCCAATTTTTCAACAAAAAAGGTAACACTTTTTTTGAAGAACCCCGCACCCCCGTAAAAAAACCTGCGTACGGCCCTGATCAGGGACTGTATTTTGAAACTGGCGGGCGAGCTGTTAAAAGCTCTTCTTGAAATTCCCAGAAGAGCTGCAGAGGAGCTGTTACGAAAATTTAATGCTGACGGTGTATACCAACATACACCTATCGATGGTTGTCGAATTCGGCTATCTACCCCTCCAGACCAGCTTTATTTTCTACTATTGGGCCCGTGCACGAACCTTAAGACTGCATGCATATTTGGTACCACATCAAAAATATGGAATAAAAGCTTGAATGTGCACGAAGCTTCTGTGAAAGTGATATTCTGAACTGAAACGGTACTTTAATTGTTTCTAACTTCGCGTTTACGCATTCAAATGGGTACCCGCGGCCCGGTCACAGTTGACACATCAGGCCGCATTGTGTCTTGACCTGGATGGTCGTGTCTACAAATAGGCTGGCTAGGTCAATAATGTTGTTCAATAATGCTATTACGTGCCTGAGTGGTTAATTATATCAATTATTTTAATTTTTTCGTTTTTAAATTTGTTTGTATGATAACATTTTTGTCCAGTAATCATCTGAAGGCTTTTTTTATACATTGTAGGTACTAGTATTTTAAAGTTTGTCTATAAACGAAAGCGACACGTTTTTTTTTTAACTAAATTTTACTCCTTTCTAAGGCTCGCGATGATCGCGCGATGGTAACCTGTTTCAAGCGCGCGCAAGGCGCGTTAGAGCGACCGCGCGCCTCAAAATACACTCCCTGCCCTGATAAATCCTTTTCACGTGAATTATCGTACCGAAATGTAGACGACTTCAAAGACAAAAATAAACCTTGAGGGCTGGGCTGACGAATTTACCGTAAGGGTGGATAGTTTTTTATCCTAACATTGCACTATTTCCACTGCCAGGCGATTCACCCACCATCTTAAAAATAGACGCTTTGAAAAAATGAAATATATGCAGGTTGCATGCGCAAAAATTACGTAATTAAAAAAACAATATAGCCTAAGTTATTGCCCTAAAATTAGAATCCACGTGCCTACGTAATTTTGTAGTATGCCTACAGTATAATACTATGCAAAACCTTATCCTATTTCGCCAACCCAAGGCTTCCAGCTAGCTGTTTCCAAACCACTTACAATGGGCTTACGATAATTATTACTAGAGAAAAAAGTGATGAGAATCTGTTTTACGTATACTTGAGGTTGCACCCGAATATGCACACACTTGTTAATGCGATATTAGCATGTTGTTAACAATGGGGGTCAAATTAATGTCTATGAAAATCTCATCTAAAAGACACTCACAATTTCAAAACGCACGCAAGGTGAGAGTAACTCTAACTCTTCATTTTGTCCCATTATCTTTCATTTTAAATTAGTGTGCATGTTTGAAAAATGGCCATAACTTCTGAAAAACCATGTCCTTCAGAGTCATTTGATCAAGGGCGCGCTGTTTTTTTTGGGTTGGCGAAGGAGGTTCCACGGATCAGAAACGAGTCCCTCTGCCATAAGCGCAGTTCATTATTAACACATAATCACGGTCTAATGCGGTGGTATGAGAATACAAACACGTCATTGAACATCACATGCTTAGTCGTGACAGTCAGACCACCTGGTTTGACCGCCTTTTTTTTTTAACCATTGAGTAATGACAAGGTCGAATTAAAAATTTGTCCTTTCTTCTTTGGCATTAAGGGATCTCATAATGGAAGTTGCACTGTGGTTATGGATATGTTATCACCCTTAACGATGAGGTAAGTATAATTCGTGTATAGCGTGGTTGTCCCCAATTCAGCCACTTGGCCTTGTTCCAAATTTTTTCAGTACGGGCGCCGCAAGCTGTCCAACAGTCCCAGGGGCCGCCCGGGATGCGGTCACGACTCCGAATGTAGGTTATGAAGATTTGAGATAGGGATTATTTAGGGCATGTCCCATGCCAAATATTATTACGCATTCAAAGTAATTCCACACAGGCCTACCCTGAAACACTCATAACAATAATTAGGGAAAACTATGGAGTACATTTTTTATTTCTTGTAAACCAATATATGAAAATATTATAATTTATTATCCAAAACAGTGTTTTTTAAATCATTCCCAAACATTGCTATTGCGCAATGATGGTCACATGGGCGGTTATGACAGAGAAAATACAATTCTGAACTTTTCCTCGAAACCATCAAGTAATTTGCCTCCGACTCTAAAACCAAAACCTGACCTGGCCTTGCAATGAATACCTATTCCATGTACCATTCTCGTATTTTACCGATCTAATTAGGCCAAGAAAAATAAATGTTTGATTGCTCTTCAACTCCAAAAAAATTGGGTCGGTAGGTCGCTAATTGTTTTTTTTTTTTTTTTTAGGAAAGAATATAGTGCAAAGCCTTGCTTTTGTACATGGTATAAGCCTATGCTATGTCGTACCGTATCTTAAATCGTGAATGGCATCGAATTGTTTCATCATCTCTGCACATTGTGCCATGGGCTATACGTACAGAGTTCACTTATGACACTGCAGAATCAACAGACAGACCCCATAAATGTCTGCCAAATGTCATAGAATATAAGTTCCCAAGACAGCAGTACGAAACAGCGTACACTCGTCCGCGCCCCATGTTGTTGTTTTTGAAACTCGGAAGAATTTAGTTTCTGCCACAGGCTACGAATTTCTACAACGTTAACGGAATAAACCGCATTTAAAGGTGCTGAATTTTAAGTGGTGGCATAATACTACATTCATCCCTGAAACTCTACTCTAACCGACCAGCTCATACACGAATGTATTTCAGCGCATGACGTAAACCCCCAAATACCAAACCTCTTCTTCAATGCTCTATTTGTAACATAAACCAGATTCTATTTATTTATATTTTGTAAAATCAAATTTGATTTTAATTCTTTTCGATGTAATATGTAATATTTTGTCCATATTTTTTTACCTGGTTGTTTTTTCACTTATATGTGCAACGAACCGTCCATTAAACCACCGTTTGGTCTATTTACCGCCGACGAATTCCGGCGATCTTCCATAAAAATCCATACAATCAACTCAATTTGGTTAAAAAAACTTCAGATTATAGTACATATTATATCCGCCTTTTATCAATCAGTAATGATTTGTAAAAATCCCAAGTTCAAAGTGCATAAAATCGTACTCAAAAAGCGCTGGGATTACTTTCCAATCCAATTTTGGAAGTGCAACTCGCCATATTTACTGTTACTGCAACCTGCCTCGGCCAATTTTCGGCCTTACTGCGCATGTGCAAAAGCCACCACTTCACATTTCAGATTAATAAGAACAGCGAGGTCATTCTACTAGTTTTATGGGGAAAAGTTACTGTTTTTTAACCCTTGATCCTAAGACGAGGCGATAATTGGACACAAATATATGAGATCTACTCATCACTCTTTCTGCGACTATATTTCAAGTGGCAAATGGGGAATTTCTCTGAAGCCGATGGATTGATTTTCTGCCGATGGTGTGTAGGCTACCTCCAAGGTGTGATTTTCTTTTCTAAAAAAATCTCAACTTTAAACTCACATGTAACAGAAAAAAGTCGATACTGGACCCGAATGGACTTAGACGTTCCGTAGCGTTGCAAGGCGTCCGTACCTACATCCTATTGGAGAGGAGATCGTAGGCATGGTAGGGGCTATCGTAGCGGAAAAGGCCCACCTGTAAAAAATGTTCATTAAATAACAGCGTTTGGACTGGCAGCTGGGACTCACAACAGTTAAAATCACGTTTTTTTTAAAGTCATTTGCACGTTTCGAGTCCTTCTTTACAGTATTTGACCGTTTTGAGTCCCGGATAACAGTCAAAATGCCGTTATTTTAAGATCATTTTTAACAGTGCAGAGCAACCTCGGGCTAGACTGGACTGTAAATGTGTAGAATATTCAGACACAAAACTCGATGATTCGGGCTGCAGATGGCAATATGCTTACCACCCGAAGGGGTATATATCAGGCTTTCATCGTTATTGGAACAACATTTTAGAAAAGTACGTGATTATGTCCATAAAACTTCTCAAATTGAGATTTTGACCTCTCAAAAAAAAAAAAAAAAAACGCGACCCAGATTTTTCGATTTTTTGGGTCGGTCGTGAAAAGTGCCATCAACAATTTTTTTTTTTCCCCTGGCCTTAGTGCATTTCGCACCTAATTCGAAAATTTAATTACAAAAGATCCCCCCCCCGTATCAGGTTTTTAAAATGTCAAAATTCATTAATTCTATGGGGAAAGCATAGATTTTTCAACCAAAAATGCAACGGAGTTGCCCCATTTTTCTTTTGTAGTTGCGATGATCAAACCTATCATTATGGAAAATGTTATTAATCGAGACTGCGCCTTGGTACAATATTGACCTTGTGGATTCATCAAACAAAACTTCTCTGACTCTGAGCATGAGTCATCACGTCAAACTCTGTGTTCAACCGAACGCTAGCAGTCAGTGACGTCATTAATAGTAAATTAGCGGCGCACTTCACTATTAGTCCTAATCCAAATTTCTGAAGAACTTGTGTTGTGTCATGTTCAGTCTTAACTGGATAGAAGAGATCGTAATGATCGTCTATGTGATGGATTGATTATATATTTCTCACAACGTCGCAGTCGTGTCATAAATAGGAGCTATTCCTACCCTCCCCTCTGAATACTGGAGGGAAAGATTACTACTGTGTTTAATAGGAAGATCAATTGATATCTGAAGAGGCGCCTATCCTTTTCAAATCAATTCCAACTTCGTATGTTGTACATTTTGATATTCCTCTCATCCCCTTTCAAGAAAATTTTAATCCATCATGTCAAAGCTGAAAGAATTTCGAAAATATAATTCTTTCTCCATATACTCCAATGCTAAGTTTCACTCCAGATTGGGGAGTAAATGTCAATAACGGAGCAAATACCCGGATGTGCTACCGACTGAATACATCATTTTTGGTGCATATGTTGCTTGAAACTGATTTGAGAGGTTCATTGCAGTAGAATTGTAAATTGGCTAACCAATTACACATACCTTTTGTGACTAACACATTCAGTGACTGATAATGACCAATGTTAAAATAAATGTCAAATGTGGGAGTACCATTATTGGTACTACTGGTTAAGGATAGGTCCCCAACAGTGACTCTTCTAACATGTTTCTAATAATAGGGATTTCATGCAAAAATTGAAGTTTTGAGATAGGTTCAATGTCTAGAGAAACGAATTCCTCTCTGCTTCTGGAGTAGAAGTACATCGATCATCCTTGCCTGTTGGAAGCGGATCAGGAGATTGGGTCATGTTTATTGTGTCTCCACAATTTGCTAGTTTCTGTTGAAATAAGGCCAAATAAGGAAAGTGACTAACTTAAATATTTAGGGTTGTGAAAAAATCTAATTATAAATTAGGAACTGACATCCGTCTTGAAATTTTCCCTTCTACATGTGCTGGGCAATCATTTAAAACCAAAACAAGAATAAAACAAGTTTAAAAAAAGAACAATTTTTTATTTTGGCTGGACAACAAGGTCTCTTGTTCCAATTTTTAACCAAATGGACCAGGCTATTGGCTTTCATCAGAAAAATGACAAAGGCCAGCTCATTAATATGCAAAACTGATATACAAGCTTCCTTTACATAGAAGATTAAACATCAGTAAAGCTGTGGCAAACATTGGTTACATTTCAAATATGCAGATGAGATGCACCTTTAAATTTCCTCAAGTTATTGTATCTCTGAAAAAAACTTCCTATTTAGTATGCGTAAAACAATGAATGCAATTTGCGGTGTGATCCTAACAGCTGTGAAAAAATGTGTCACAGGCAAAGTTTAGATAATAATTTAAAGATTTGAAATTTTTAAAAAACTTTTGTTTTGAAGTGTGATTTTGCTTTGAATTTTCAGTGATGTCTCTCTAAAGACAGAAAATGGAGAATTTTACGTAAATGCATTATTTTTTTTCAAAAGGGAGGACTAAATGGAAAGTGTCCTCCTCAGACATGAATCTTTGATCATCTTCTTTCTAACAAAGGGTTGGCAATGTCATGTAAGTTGTGAAGATCAAACCGTAATTTTGATTCAAAGATTGGTACATTAGGGTCAACATGTCATGTTAGATATGTTGGGTCCACTGGGCACAATTTTGTGCCAGAGAGGAAAAACAAGGACTATATAATGTCTAATTTTAGACTTTATTTCTTTGTTTTATTGGATTTAAATTTTACCAGAATGATAATAAACTTCAATATCTAAGCTATAACCTTCTTCCCCTAGCCTACAAATATTTAGCTGAATTTAGAATGCCAAGAAATTGTTCAAACTTTATGCTAGGTATGCCCCACTGGTGCTAAACATTGAGGGCGCATACAAACACACCCAAAAAAGTTGTGACCCAATTTAAAAAGCCTTGAAAAAAGGTGCTTGTCGTCAATGGTTGTAACTACACATTGTATTTTATATTTCTACATGTCCTCTAATATCAAATCCAACTGCAGATTTCACCCACGCCTGAAGCGCTTTTTTGTATAGGGGCAAACAAATGTCCACATACTGGAGCTCAAACTCTGCTCAATTTTTTCATTTCACCGATAGCACATATGCCATGGTGGTCACAATTTTTAAGCAAATCCAGTGGCCGAACATTGCTCATAACTTGGCGATTTTACAACCACCTTCAATGTTGACCACTCATTTTTTAGCTGGAAACCAATTATCTTTCAATTAAATTATTTTCAATTAAAAAACGAAGTGTTTCTGTATCCGTATACCGCTACCTAACCCCAGGGTTCGGTATCCGTATACGGTTAAAATAGCCCGGGAGTGTTTCGGTAGCCGTACGCAACATCCTTAAGGACATCTGTACTTATAACATGTTTCAAGAGGGCGCAAAGCCGGTGCACAGGTTGTTTTTTTGGTCTTGAGCAATTCGACTTTCGAAATATGCACTTGTTCCCTCTTTACGAAAACAATTGTGCTTTTTATAAGACAACAACGACACAGATTCAAATGAAAATTGGTTTGAAACAATTTTGCGTACTCTTTCGTTTCAAAGAATTTTGACTTGCACTGTAGTAGAATAACAAAGTATTTGCCTTTGAAGTAGGCTACATGTAATCGCCAAACCACGACTGTAACGTGTTGTTACTGCTTATATGCGTTTCTAATTTGCATATCACTCAGTGTCAATAGAGTGATCGATGACAGCTTGATACGTGCCATGCTATAAAGCCGATCATCAGAAGTTAATTGTTATCTGAAAAATATTGTTAATGAATATTACTCTTATTTTTGAAGCAGTTTGGAATTGGGAAACATCTCGGTAATGGTTATTATTTCCTGCGTTTAAAAACTGCAAATTGGGCCAATTTCAAGAAGACATATGAGTCTTTAGCTCGGACAAAAGACACTATAGAATATAGTTCGATGGATTTTAACACAATTATGTGAAGGTTTGTATCGTCACGTCAAACTTTATATCCCATCGTCCGCCTTCATTAAGCCATTTGTAAGCAATCAACAAATCCCGTTTTTTCTGTTATGTACTTGTTTGTGCCCTTTTTCAATTTGTCAAGTCCGCCAAAATGATTTTCCAAAGCGCTCGTAGCCTAAGTGGTTGTGAGGTTCGGCGTTTTTGTGGGAAGTCCATGAGTGACAGTTTCCTTTTTTTGCTTTTCATAAGGCTAAAAAATATGTGCAAAGTTAAAACATTTAGGCCTTCATAAACTGATTCCTTACGGCCAAAAATTACTTTTTGTACCGTACTCAGTTTTGCTCATATAGTCCGATCTGTCCTCCCGGGGTCTGTCGCACGTGGTCCAAGAACCTTTTTAAAAATGTTTGGTAATTTTATAAAGGATTTTTATACACTCTCATTTTTTTTGTGTTCAAAAATTTACGTGAAACTGCTTGAAGACCAATTTTTTGAGTAATTTTACTTGTGAAAAATCCTGAAGAACACAAATTCTGGGGACTTTGTGAAAATTAAGGTTAAGGGTCGGTCGGAAGACAGCATTTTTTTATTTTATTATACTTTTTATTGTCTTTAATTTATATAGTTGTTAATTCATTCTTTTTTAATTTTGTGTCACTTTTTAATTTATTATATTTTGTTTCCCCTTCTTCTTTCCTTTAATCACTTTATTTTATTTTTTTTTTTGATCTGAGACGAATATAGTTTAACGTCTCGGGTTTTATTAATATCGTTGCTCTTATAGACGATTTATCATTAAGGTGGAATTACCCTTCAGAGGGCTAAAATATAAACTACACAAATTGGAAACTGATGAAGAAATGAACCTTTCTGTCTGTTGCTTTTGTTTGTTTTGACGACAATCGGAGCTTCCGTTCAAAAGTTATGATCTAAAATGTAACTTCTCAAACTGAAATATCTTATCATATTTAATTGTTTCCACTTAAAAAAATTATATCTCCAAAAGTAAATAGATAGATGTGGATAAAAAAGCAAATTAAAAACATACTTATTGTACTATGCATTTACTAGAATAGTCGCACTTGCTCCAGGAGAAATCTTTGGTGCACAGATCGGGAAGTCCAAAACACTCCGTTGATCCTATTCCCTCAATTGCTTTATATTTCAATGTTTAAAACATAGGCTTACTTTCGTATTTGCTCCTGTACAAATTAGAAATTGCACAAGGTTGTACCAAACATTTCTAAGCTTCATCCTTCTAGATGGGGATTTTTTTTTAATGAAAAGCTTTACATCAGGGCAAAAAATCATTACTTTTCGATTTTTTAGCAGACCTTATATGTGAAAATCTCTTGTTGCACTCCCGGTCGTACATGAAGTATGGCATGGATCGTTCGTCACATATGACTGTGTCCGGCTATTATAACCGATCCACTGTGGGACACGCTCCGTAGCCGTATACGGCTACCTACCTAACCCCGGGGTTCTGTAGCCGTATACTGCTACGGAACCCCGGGGTTAGGGAGCCGTAAGCGGCTACGGAACACACTCCCTTAAAAAAATCCAACTTCAAATTAATTTGTGATCATACCTATTTAGGCCCTTGTGTAGCATTCCACACAATTTGAGTGCCATTTTGACATCCCTGACTAATAAGAAGTCACACACTCTAAACCATTGCAACGAGTGTACACGAAATTGATATTTCATGAGAGATTGAAACCACAAAATGCCTTCTATCCTGCTAGAATTATCTTGCATGTCTTCTCCTTACATTATAGAACATAACATGGAGATTGCGAGTATTATTGCAGGCTTTCATCATTTTCATAGAAAATGAGTGAAAAATGTTGCTCCATCCACACTCAATGGGAATTTCATTGCCATCGACTTCCTATGGCAGTGGTGTGGTACCCTTATATAGAAGTAGTAAGGGTACCTATTGGGGGGACGAGTTAAGCCTAAGGCTAAGGATCGTCACGACTTCCGAATTCAAAACTCGATAGACTTCCGAATTATTCGTCGCTCCTTTGGCAATCATTTTTACGAAACTCTATGAAAATACAATTAGTTTAGTGATACTGAGAAACTTACTCATACTATCTGACAAAATAAAACTGATCTTAACTCATAATTTGATAAAAATATCCTTTTTCCTCTAAATACAACATCAATCCCCGCCGAAAATGTAAATTCAATGTGACCCCTCTTGACCTTTGAATAGTTTCTAGTTCTTTTTTCATTGATTTCGGAAGATGTTTCGTTACAAAAATTTGTTTAGTGCTACTTTCTTGTCTTAAAAGATCCTGATGAAGGTCTTTATTTCGTCTAAAACGTTAAATTAGAATAGCTTAAAAATTAAAAAGGTTAAAAACAAACCTGCTATAGGCAGTAAATTTTCGTTCTTCTTTTATACACAACGAGCTCTCTCTGCTGCCCATTTGGTAAAAAACACCTTTGGCAAAAGGGTGACAGACCAAAAGCGGTCTTCCAGAAAAGAGTACATAATTCTTGTTTATGAATGTTTTGTGTAGGGTAAATTTAAAGCATTCAGTATTCATAATCAAGAAGCTTTAAAAAGTACGAACTCTGGTGCAGCCCGACTGAAGCCCTAGTAATATTACACGGCGGCTAGGGGGGGCGTAACCAGGTACCTTGTCAATCAGAGTAACTCTTCTATTTTTACGATTCCAACACCAAGGTTTCCGATCCGCCTAACTGAGCGGGTGGTACTCGTGACTCCTTTACAACTATTGGTTTACTTTTCTGATCGCACTGACTGGCACGGTAGTATTGAGCTCAAATCGTTTACCCACAACAGTTAAAATTGACTACTTTTACGACTACAGAAGTCAGACTCGTACCATTTTAGCAGATACATAGGCCTCTCAGGCTATTCGACACAATTCGGAACCAATCGGGCTCTAAGTTGCTGTTGAAATTTGCATTTTCCCTAATTATTATATTGCATTTCTCTATTTTAAAAGTTCATGTTCCCTTCCCCTCAGCCACTGGCTAAAGGAAGACTGGTCCGTGGTACGGCAACACCCTTCTTCCAATTTAAAAATGATACCAATATAAAGAAACAAACGAATTCACCTTCAACGCGGGACTAACTAATAAATCCACAAACTATGGACGTTCACTTTTTAAAGAGCAGCTCTTTCTTGATTTACTTCACTTATACTCCATTCAATCGCGATGCAAATAGTTGGCTAAACTTGAAGTGCAAAAAACCGAGAATAACTGTACAAGATGTGTATTGATCAGCCAAGCATTGGCCATTGGATCGATTGGAGCTTGATGTATGATGTCATCGTAATAACAACTGCAGTCAACAAAAGAAGACTTCCTTGATTGACACCCTCGTTCCTGGTCGGCCCCCGTAGCCGCTTTAGTATAGTTCTGCCTCATTTTTTTTTGCCACACAGCCCACAGACTCAAATCAGGGGATTTGTATTCTAATGATGCCCCTCGGCCATATATAACTTGCCGTCCAGCGTGCGACTAGCAAATCGCTAGTGAAACAACGCGTCACAGCGTTTTGTCAATCGCTGCCAGCGTCAAAAGTCCTTGAGCGTCTGGCGCATAAGGTTTATCGCTAATCGGACCGCAATGCGTCTGGGCCGAAAAAGGGTCAAGAAAATCGCCTCCGCGCGTCCCGCTGTCACTTTCCCAGCCCGGTTGTTTACATAGACGAACTAACTGTCATGTGCTTGGCGAATGCTTTAATTAAAA
>JAMKCH010024683.1:0-19047 GCA_023653785.1 Ophioderma brevispina | reverse complement strand
CTCTGCCTTGAGGAGCAGACCTGTACAGTGCCAGGATTTATTATATTTTAATTCCATGTGAGCAGAGTTGCTGTAATTATTCTACTGTCGTCTTTGAAGCCGAAAGTGCTGGGAATCAAAATAGGATTCCAAATTGTGGACAGATAGAAATCGTGGTGATTATCTTGGACTGAGATACTGTGGATTTACTATCGTCGAGGGACTTAATTTAACCTTGTCGTCTTGAACTGCTGGACAAAAGTTACCTTCAGGACTGAGAAGATTCCCTTGGAATATAATACCTGAGGAGTTTTGTATGAACTTGTGCGCTGTCATTTTGAAGTCTTCGCTGTGAGGACATATCATCGTTGAACTGCAACACTTCATGTGGACTTTACTGGACATTCTTGAGGACACTAAGTATCAAATTAATTGTGTGTAATTGTGTAATATTTTGATTTATGTAATGTTTTGGACATACCAAATTCTTGAACCAATTACAAATCATTAAAATCTGTTATATTATATAAAATTCAGATCACTTGTGCACAAGGCTCATTTATTTGTGTTTGAAAGGTATTTCTGGCCTTAGGCGTCCACGAGACGTCATAACAATCTTAACATGATAAACCATGTCAACAACAACCAATGTACACTGTGACAACATTTGATTATGTCATCATAATATAGAATAGGCATGCATTATATTTGTATTGTATTTTGTGCTAATAGTGGGTAAACAATTTTTAATGATAATTTCAATGTGGGGAATCTTGCTCCCCTCCTGCCCCCTGAAAAAATTAGTGAATTTCTGCACACGCGCCAATTTACAGTGAAAACAACATAGGCTTAATCTATACTAAATATTTTAATATTTGCTTGCCCCTGGAAATATATGTACCCCCTTCCCCTGGAAAAAAAGCTGGTTACGCCACTGGCTTTCTGTATTTTGTATATTGCAGTTTATTGATAAAATATTTGGAATATGTAGGTCTGCATGTGTGTATGTATTATGCATGATTTTATCAAAACTTAATTTTGTTTTATTATTGCAGACATTGGTGAAATATCTTTGGATTCAAGGGAATACGTTTTCTCCCTGTTTGGACCAAGTGGAACAGCACCTACCATTCTTGTTATCAGCACGCAATCCTCTGAATCTGTTCAGGTCAATATCCAAATTCCCGGTATTGGCTACCACACGATACAATTCGTATCGCAATTGATTGCCACAGAAGTGGAATTACCCATTAGTGGATACCCCCCTGAAGAAACCGGCAAGCACAGCAACACGGTCATAATTACATCAACTGATGAGATCTCAATCAACGGAGTGACGGCACAGAATAGTGATCAGCCAGGGGGATTTACACTAAGCCCGTCATCTTCCCTCGACACTTCGTACTATATTGTCTCAAACGCACCTCCCAAGCCTTCAGGCAGATGTGCTTTTTCAGCTTCAGCTTTAAGCGAAAGCACTCTGGTAAAATACACAGCTCAAGACGGCAAAATAAACACAATTATCTTAAACCCTTACGAAAGCTACCTATACCTCAGCGAAGATGATCTAACTGGAGTTTACGTCACAGCCGATAATCCCATTTCTGTGCTAAGCTATCAGACAACTGCCGACGATAGTGGCAATGATGGCTACCTCGTTGAACAGCTTCCTCCCATCTGCAGCTGGAGCACGGGAACCTTTGTTCTTGCTTCACTCCACGTTGACTACGGATACCTGTATAAAGTTGTGGCAGCCAACGCAGATACCTATGTGACACTGTCAGATGGTTCAACCTTTACTCTATTGGAGCCAGGGGATCATGTCGAGAAACATGTAGAGAGAAACAATTATGATGTCATTACTATCACTGCCGATCAGCCTATTATGGTGGTACAATTCCAGAAAGGTTCCAGCCATACACCCATTGAGATGTTTGTAATTCCCCCTGTTGCCCAATACTCTAATCACGAAATCGCATTACCTGTACTAGATGATCCGAGATCATCTTATTCGTTCATCGTGGTCTTTATCAAGTGCACTTATCTTCTAGGTCTCACTTACAATGGTGTTCATCTAAGAGAGAGCGCTTGGAACCTTATAGTACCTGACAATGGACACTTTTGCGTGGCCTACAGTCATTCCTTATCAGATGCTTTGGAGGAACACACAATAAGGAGTGACGATCCACAAGCAGAATTCTTTGCCATTCTTTATGTCCAAGGCAATAACAGAGGCTATGTGTACACTTTTGGCTTGGACTTCAACAAAATGAGCTGTGGAAAAGGTAGCTATACTATATGCGAAAAAAGTATGTAACCTTTAACAAAAATTGACATCTTTTTAAACAAAATAAGATGTAGGCACTTGCTTTACGCATTTGATACCCTATCTTTGGTTCAACTTCGTTAACTTTCATTTGACAGAGCTCTGAAATTTTGAATAGTATAAAGTAGAAACTTTGCGAATCTAAAACTGGATGCAGAAATGTTTGGGAAGGCATACATTATAACTTGGAATGTAAATCTTTAAGCTTGTGTTGGCACAAAGGTGTTGTGTTGTGTTTGTAAAGATGCAAACTTGTACACCAAACAATTTAACATTTTCTTTTGTGATTTTAGTACTTGTTTTGTTGTTGTTCAAACGAAAGGGAATGGGACAATTTTCCACTTTTGAAATTTCTCCTGTTGTCATTCAAATGTTCATAACTTATGGAAATGAAATAATCCCAAATAAGTTTTAAATAAATTTCGTCATCTCATTCTATTTAAGTTAGAAATCGTGTTAATAATTCAAATATTTGAATAATGAATGGAATATATATTGTGTACATTTTAAATTAATCTTACTCCCACGACCAGGATGATTTGGGTTCAACAAACAGTATATTTTGGTTGTGTTCTTACAGTCGACTATCGTATTTCCGAAACGAAAGTGACTTTTGCTCCTGGTGAATGGAGCAAGACGGTTTCTATTGAGGCAAAGAAAGATGCCGTGATTGAAGGACAGGAATGCTACCATTTCTCGATATCTCTCGATACTAGCTCCTCGTTGGTGGCAAACGCTGTGACTCTGGATCCTACAATGGCGTCATTGTGCATCCAAGACCTGTCTTGTAAGTTACAAAATAATTTTCGAACAATATTGGACACACTCACTAAAGGTTGTTACATAGTGTCATGCCGCTCTACCGCTTTGCCGCTTGATGATGCAATTTACGTCACTACGCAATCATTGTCAGAATCGCTAGCGGTGACCCAAGCGGCAGAGCGTCAAGCCAATAAATCGATCTCCCTGCCGCTTTTCTCAAAGCGGCAAATCGCATTGAGTTACTTGAATTCAACTTTGGAGCGGTGCCGCTCGATGACGTAGTTCAAGCGAGCACCGCAAACCTACAAGCGGCGTACACCAAGCGGTTTGCCGCTGAGCGGCAAGCGGCATGACACTATGTAATGACCTTTATTCTAAATTTTAAGCTCAAATGATGCAGATCTATCCATATGCTCATAACGCTGCTTCTTCAGCACCTTTTGTTTAAAACTCAGTATTGATAGTGATATTTTTGAAGTCATCACATGAATAATTGGTATACGTTGTTCGAAAAATCTAGCATCTTTCAAATATAACCCCTCTACCACTTGTAATTGCCCTATTTCGCCTTATAGCTCCATAACTAAATATCGGGGTTAGTTCAAAATTATATCTTTTCGACGACTCGTTAATAATAATGGTATATTATTTAGGACTATTGAATTTCCTATTCCTAAATTATTTGATTTCTGTATGACCCTATTTGAGATGTATATACATCGCTTGTGAATTCTACATCAACCCAGGTGACAATTCACAAGGATGTACCCAACGACTGGTATCAATGACTTTTCAAACTCAAGCCATCAAAAATTATATTATTCCAACATGAGACCGGCGCGAATTTAAGGCTCCACATCAATCCTGAACTACTAATTTGAAAACAAATAAATACGATTTTAACATTTTTCGCGTGAACTAAAAATGATGAAATCAACTGATTGAACTTTGTTTGGATTTTGAAGGTATTAAAACTTACTGGTAATGTTTGATTACCGTACAGATATAATATACAATAATCGCACCCACACTTTCTCGCTTAAAATGCAGACTATGTTGGATGAGGGGAATCAATACACGGCAGTTGAAGGAGAACTTTGACCATCACGTTCAAGAAGCGGTCATATCTGAGTTTATTGACAAACTTGGTAAGTAAATGGGAACCATAACATATGCTGGTAGAAGGTAAGGAAAAGTGGGCGTGTTGTTGTTGTTCGGTTAAAATAGATAAAATATCCAATAAGAGGCATCTCCAGGTCATATGGCGTGCCATATAAAAAGCCAAGTTACGACACGCTGCCCTAGGACTGATGTATGAGACAGCTTTCTATCGTACGTCAGTTTTTGCATTATTGTATTTTGGCGCTGTATGATAACTATTAAAAGTTACTATTATGATAACAGATATTAATTAGATAGGTATTTTCAAAATGTTCAGCCTAAACACGAACAGAACGCTAAGGACGTGTGTTGTGTCAGCTAAGTATCGATTTGTTTCAAATAAAGCACTATGTAGATTGTTTAAGCCTAACATATTGTTTTGAGGTAAAAGCAATCAGTATTCAAAGGACAATCAAATTATTTAGCTAAATATGAAAAGTTCCTTTGACAAAAGCGATGTACGCCATTTTCAAACGTTTTGAGAAAAGACCGCCAAAAAGGATGTGCTAAATCTGTTTAAATGATACTCTGCATTCAATATTCTTAAGTGATTTTTTAAATGTATGTCAGTAAGTAGGATAAATTCCCCCAATATTTTCTATTAGGAGAAAGAATATATGGAGTTTGTATTGAACTCTCATAATCTTGTTAAGATTAGTATATATAGATTATACTCCATTAGAGGTTTTACCGAACATTAGGTGTAAAACAATAGGAAAATTATTGTGCTTTTCACTATTGAAATCCGTGTAGTTGCAAAGCTAAAAATCTGATTGTGGTCTGCAGTTGTTGCCTACAAATCGGGCCGAGCTTTAGAACCTTTCGACTACACAACGATAGGCGACTCAGAACTAACGTTTGCTGAGGAGAAAAAGGGTGGCCGTTTAAAAACGGTATTATTCAAGACGATAACGGAATTGGAGTATGGGGAGAATTTCATGGTGTACATAGGGTTGCGGATGAATGACAGACGTCGGGAAAGTGACATCGCCTTGGAAAGCGGAAATTGTCATCAGAGACCGTAAATGACAGATCACTAAGAATTGTTGCAAGTTTTAATCGTCATGCCAAAAAAATTAATGCATGCGGCCAACACTCATTTTCAAACTAAGTGTTAATTCTGCTTCAGCACTTTGTAAGAAGTTGGTCATATATTTATGAGGGTCTTAAAATGTTCCATAATTATTTAACAACAGTATTTCAATATCGACATTGTGTTCTCGGCTTCCCTCGGCTCTCCTTGTGTGAAAGGTTAAACCCCCCCACCACCCGCCCCACGCTTACAAATGTTTAGTATATACTTGGATTTTGAAATCTGTTAAGGTATATTGATGATGTATAGGTGACATTTTAAGAAATGTGTGACATTGAAATGGTCGTCGACATGTCCACAAATAACTGGATTGTCTGGAGTTTTGCTATAACCAAGTTACATCTGGAATTATTCAAGAGATAGTACGGGTTTAGATAAATCGGGCGTATGCAGATGAGATGCAGTGAGGCTACCATGCCAAAGTGTGTTCAGGGATGTGACGATATCGATGAGTGGACTTTGAACTTTGCGGTCATTCATGAACACAGTAGGCATTACCGCATCGCATCTGCATAAGCATGGTTTCTAAACATCGTAACTCTAATTTGGGGGAAAATTCTGGACTGTGCACGACTGGCGATGTGAAATGGGAAGTGAGAATTATGGCCGATCCAGTAGTTGCATTACCAAGTTAAACAAAGGAAATAAACATCCGAAAAAAGATCAACCTACTGCAAAAACTGCGTGGAATTTTTTAGGAGTGTTAGAGGATTAATTTTGCGAACAATGCTATCTGTTTTTTCAGCCACATGGTACATATTGGTGTGCGCTGTATCTAATTAAGGAATCAAGACGTCTCTCGTAATCAAGGTTTATAGAAAAGGCGGTTTATCTCAGCTGGATACATTCGTCCGTAATTCAGAATGTTTGTAATTCAAGGATGTATTATAAACGGCATTATATAAGCACTTTCTTGATGCAGTGTGCATGGAGGAAGGCCGACATGTTGGCTTTTGTGCTCATTTACAGTTTACAATTCAAATATTGGACGTCGTGTGTGTTTGGGTGTGTTGTTGTGGCTATCGTATGGTTGTGTGAGGCGGTGTCAATGATATGGAAGATGTTAATAGGCAAAAATAAAGCAAAAAATCAAGAAAACCAATGGTGCAGGGTTTTTTTCAACAAAGTGAAAGAATTAGTGAAGTGCAAAACAAACGCCACCCAATGGGTGGCCCCCCCAAAAAAAAGATTTGAAAAGCAACGACCCTGAGAACTCAGTCGGTGCTGTAATAGCTATAAGAACACTGAAGAAAAACGAGTCATCAGATTCAGCCAATTCAGGTGAGCCTCATGTATTAAGAGGCACGCATGTGATGGATGTCCCAAAACAGGCACCGGGGCCCAAATTCATAAAAACTTACTTAAGCCTAGTTGGCAACTGAAATGGGACTTAGTTGCCAACTAAGCCTAGTTGCTTACTAGTTGAAATTCATCAAAACCTTACTAGTGCTATTTGCATTCTAAGAATCTTGCTTTAAATTTAGAGTTGATCCAGACCAACTCTACTCACTGTTGCAACTAATCGTGAAGAAACCAATTAGTATGTATTATTATTCTGTAAATATTTACAAGACGATTCCACTGAAGTTCATTTGTTGGCTACAATTATTGATGTTATGTTATGTGAAAATTTTAAATAAACAATATATATTATCATTTGATAAAAAAAATGTGAGTAAAGTTTGTCTTCAATTTGCATTGCATTCACTAGGCCGTAAGAACATCATGAAAGGGAAAGGAGGAACTTGTGCAAATACAGGCCCCAAAATAATGCTTATATATTTGAAATAAAATCACTTATCAAACCTTACACTGAAAGAAATATTAAAGAATTTCTTTAATTCTGCTGTTCATAATTAAATGTCTTTGTTTACTAAAAGTTTAATCATGTTTGCTTATAGTACCATATTGAGTTTTTAGAGATGTTTACTTTGAGTGAATGAATAGTTTTGCTTTAGTAGAAATTAACATCGCATTTCTCAAAAGGCATATTACCGCAGAATAAGAAATTCTTTATATTTCTTTCACTGCTGGTTACGTCCGTCTGTTTGGTCAACGCTTCGATATAGTATAGACGCAGTTAACAGCAATGTTTGTAACATGTTAGGGCCTGGTATCTTGAACTAGGTCGGCCTGACTGACACACTGGGCAATTGGTCCTCGGTTAGAGTTTTAATACTATGGTCCATACGATTGGCAGGCATGGAGTGGCAGTCAACAAAAGAAGTGACGTAGGACTGTTAACTGGTCTATAGTTTTGCAGTGCCTATATATACGGAAGTACTACAATTATATTGGCATCAATTTATCTTGGTTCACAGGTTATCAAAGCATGTTATGCTCTGAGATGAACATACTCAAACACAAAAGGGTAGTCATTTAAATTATTGACTTTTAATCATTCCCCACACTGCAACAAGGCCATTCCGCCCGAAAGCCCCATTCTGTAGACAAAAGATTGAGCTAGTTGGCACTAGATTTTCTTAGTATGTAACTATTTACAAGGTTTCTTCGTAAGGTTTTATGAATTTCACTTAGTTGTCAACTCCGTAGTTGTATACTAAGGATTTTAGAATCTACCCTGCCTTAGTTTGCCAGCTAAACTAGCAGGTTTTATGAATTGGGGCCCTGATATATAACTTCTGTTAACAGGTGCCCTCTGCAATGCTATTGTTTTGGGTTATCACCAGTTTTGTCCCCCGGTCAGTGGCGTAGCAGAGGGGGGGGGCAGGGGGGCCGCGCCCCCCCAATAATTGATTCGTCGGTTTTGAGATGAGCCCGTGCATTGAAAAATTCCGGTCATGGCCTGCAGGCCGGATTGTCGCAAGTAAGGTTTAAAGTTCAATGGACATCGTGCCGACAAGTAATTTACAAAATCGGAAAAATTAGCCCTCAGAAAACATTTAACAAGCAATAAAAACCCAATGTCAGGGGCTTTCGCCACCGGGGCTTCGGCCCCTGGACCCCAACAACGGGCCCTAAGGCGGGCCCCTGGACCTACCCATTTTCCTGTCAGTTGAGATGCGACACTGGCCCCCCCAATATGAAAATCTAGCTACTCCCACTGCCACCGGTTGCTTCACTCGTACAATTACTGTTGTGAAGCCAATCCATTGTACAGGTCCTTTGAATGCAAATTCATATTGCAATGGACTTTTGTTTGCCCTCTAGATCATGCAAGCATCAAAGAACACAATGCTGCACTTGGTTCACCTGACAATTTGGCTATTTCTGCAGATGACTCCTTTTTTAAAATACAGCGAAACTGCATAGTCGATACACTCGGAACCGCAGAGGAGTTATACTGTTACGTCACGAAAAAAAACACCCACTGTCCCGGCTCCTCCGCCGTTTTGAGCAAGTCGAGCATTTGTGTCAAAAGTGGATAATCTTTTTTTCTTCACTTTTTGGTTCTCATTTACAAAATGAATACTTTCAGTCCAAATCTGTGCAAATTAGAGATATTGATTTCATTGCTAAACCCCTTTAACATTTTAAACGAAGCTAGGTGACGAAGGCCTATCCTCATTGTAAATTATACCGCGGCACTGCTCTGTTCTCATTACGCTATACTAAAGATTAGTGGCGGTAGCTGCTGCCCCGAATAAATATACCGGGTAGAAGTTGCTCCCCCTGTACTCGAAGTTTCGGGATCCGCGGGACAAAATGGAATACATTTGCACTTTCGTCTCGATTGGTGATGGATTGTGAACAACCTTTTGCCGAAATTTGGGCCGAATTAATGTTAATAGGGACAATTTTTGCATTTGGTTCCATTTCATAATTGTTGGCACAAGCGGTCGTTTGTTTAATAGTCTACTCGGAATAAATCCCCTATTTATCTGCCAATTCCCAGATGTTTCAACAAGAAGAGCTGACCGCAGGATTGGATGAAGATTTCACTCCTATAGTTCATGAAAAACTGGAAGTTTGCCGCTGGGGATTCAGAAAAGACGGTAGATATCACATAATGGATGATGACTTAGTTTGAAAGATGACGGTTAAGTACTCCTACTATGACGCTGAACCTGGGGGCGCAGTTGGCGATCTGAAAAAGACAGTGTTACTATTTTGGATGATGATAGCAGTCAAATAGTGGACATTTTTTTGTTAATAATGACGATAATTTAACCCTCGTCTTACCAAAGCTTTTTGTTTAACGCGTTTTACCAATGGGGTGGGGGGTTACCCCGCGGGAATTCGTTATAAAGCACTTAATGCTTATGATTTTGAAATACCAATGTATCAAGCTATGGTCCTCCTCTTTCCATTGATACCAAAATACCGTACCAACATTACTAGTATGGCGTCACATGATGGTCATCAGTCCGCGAGTCGGCAAAATTGGGCATTTTCGCACAGAAAATAGCGAAAATCATTTTGCGGTTTTCAGCTCTAAATGTGTCAATGGCTGTTTTTATATCAACATGGAGTTTTAGAGCCATAACTGTGCATACTAGTTTCAAAAATGCACCATAACATATCCTTGGGGTGGCAACCCCCCCCCCCCCACCACCCTCGACTTTGCCGGCTACCCTACCCCCGGGTAATGTGCACCTTCACATTTTTTTCGCTAAAATGACCGGAAGGAGAGAGAACAATTACCCATAAGAGTTTTACGAAAGTTTTTGTCATTTTAGCGCACCGGAGCGAAGTTCCACTAGGGGGTGGGGGTGGAACCACCCCCACCCCATTGGTAAGACGAGGTAAAGGGAAATTTAATTAACCTACTTTTTGAAACGTAATATGCCATATATTTTCTTTGAACTTGATCTATAACAAAGGGACGCATTTATGATCAAAATAAATTAAATTACTTTATTTCTTTATTATTTAAGTTATCATACATATTTGCTAAGCCTTTATTAGCGTATGACACAGCACGTCTGTTACAGTGCAAATTGTCCGTCTTGGCTATAAGGGATAAACACGGGAAGTGTTGGTAAGTAAATGACAGATTTGGTAAGTTAATAGTAATCACAACACAGCCTAAGCCTAGGCAGTACGCCATAACAAGTATACTCCTAAGAAAACTGCCCCGATATTTTTTTTTCATACCAGGTCAAATATAAAACAGTCTGTTAGTCCAAATTTATGAACAGAGAACAAGATGTGATATTATTATACATAAAAAATATTTTCCCGACGCCTGAAATATTCCAATAAAAAATCGGTAACCCTTATACTTGATTTTGAGTCGTTTACCCCGCTATTTACCTAAGAGTAAATCATTTTTAATGGGTTATTTTTCCAAAAGGTGAAAAGCGCCAGAAAATAAAGATACAATCCTATCAAATTTATATGGAAACCACTTATGACAGAATACGGATGCCTGAAAACTCGTTGCACTTTTAAGCGTGTACTGCAGTGTTTAAGTCTTGTGACTTAGTAACCATGGTAACACTTTACTTCAAATTGTTTCTTATCAGTATATTTGCAGAACTTGTCATCATGATTTGACTTGCATCAGGTGTAACGAACTTCGTTACCGTAACAAACCCAGTGCTAATCTTTGAACCAGATGGCTTTAAATGTTGAGATAGGGCTGGATGAAGCCTTAGAATAGAGGCGGATGAGTATTTGAAATTGTCTGGAAATCCAATTCTGCAGAGTGGGGGGTCCGGCAGTGGGCTGTTGTGGTGATCAACATGACTGGTGGCGGTTAGGTACAATACGGACAGTACTGGATGTGAATTGATCATAACGTTACCATCACATCCAATATGGCTGCCCCAAAATTCAATCTATTGTCCGAAATCGTTAAATTGATAGGGATATTGATTGTGTTTTATACCCGTAGAACACTTATCGAATTTCTGCTGCGTATCCATGCTCCACGAATCAAGATCTCGAATCTCCTTCTAAATACACAATATGTAATTACGGCCGCTTGGGACTCTAAAAAAGACTTGTGACATTGAAAATTCAGAAATTACGCGAACGCCGCGATTAAGAATTTGCCCTTTTTTGCCAAAACAATGTGCAATCTGATCAATTTCAAAATCGGTTGCCAAATCAGATCCTAAATATACGCACTCCAATAAACTCACGTTCCTAAATCACGAAACAAAAAGATACACAAATAGAGCAATACCTTATTGGTAAGTTATGAATAATACTTTTAAAACTTCATTTTAAATAATTTTCTTTTTCAGAATCAGTTATAACCTCAGGTAATTGTGCAATTGATGTCGTTTGGGGTTTTTAAATGTGAAAGTGTTTAAATTCACTAGAGTATTTGTTTGTAATGATGATGTTATTTTATGTTCTACCTATTTTTATTGTGATATTTTATTATTCAGCCTATGGCTGGCCGATGGCAAATTGTAAATTAAAACCATGAATCAATAAATCAATCAAAACATACCCCTCAAAAAGTATATATTTTAAGTATAGGGACTAGTAGAATCAGGCCGCAACACTGCAAAAAAGTGCAGGACACTTGACGGATGTGCCTCAAAATACGTGTAGAGGTGTTCAAAGAGCTCTGCAGAGTGTGTTAATTGTAATAAGATTTGAACACCTGCAGGAAACCTGTTTTAGGTGTTATTGAATAGATCTTTAAATAGGTATACTGAAAGAGTTATTCATTTTAATGATGCAGGGCGCACGTTTCACTTTTGCGGCACCTTACGCATTTTAGACAATTAGTGATCAATTCTTCACTAAAACATTCCTAGGCTGATACAAAAACTTGATTGCGCCCAAAATTTAGAGAATATTTCAGAGTTTTAAGATCTCAGACATGGCGGCGGCCATATGGATTTCAAAAATGAACCACAATTTTGACAGATGCACACACTCCAAATGATTGGCGTAGTCCTAATGAACCTGTCGATAGAAAAAGGTCTACTCCATTTCCACCCTTCAGGATGTATGCACACCTACTTTCACCTGACTATTAGGATGGAAACATGAAAATATGAGATTCTCTTTCTTCTTCAACAGTAACTTTAACTTTGTGTGTTGTGTGTGTTGGTGCAGATGTACTCCGCGACAAGTATTGCTATTTCATTACTAGGAGGAATACCAGGGTGTGGAAGTTCAGTTCGAAGAAAGTTTTGCAGACCCCAGAGGGGAATCTTCCAAGCCTGGGCATCGATCATTAAAAATTGCAGTAGTAAGCTGTAGTCTGTTAAATAAATTATTTATCTGTATTTATGGCATAAAATATACGTCCACGCGTACAAGGTAGTAGCAATTGTACTTAGAACAAGCACAGAGCGATAAACATCGGCTATGGCACGCTCCACGTATCAAATCATGGCGATTTCATGCGCTGTAATCGAGTTTTACCGATTATATGTCGAGTTTACAGCGCGCCTATCCAGTATCCTAGCCGAGTGTCCAGAATAAATCATGATCAGAATAAATCACGCCGAGTTTTAAAAAACTGGACATGATTTTTGTCAAACATGGGCAAAACTGGACATGATTTTGTTCTCCAACATGAGCAACTCGACATGATTTTTTTGCTCACACATGAGCAAACTCGACATGATGTTTTTTACACATGGGTGGCCAAACTGGTCGAGAGCTTAGGCCTCATTTTTGGCAGCCCTCCATGTTGCATCCATTCTTCTTTTATGTGTAAATGGAAAAATGAAACTGAAAAACAACTCGAAATGATTTTCTAAATGAGCAAACTTGACATGCTTTTTTTACACATACACCAAAAATCATGTCGAGTTGTTCCTCATGTTGAGAAAAAGTCATGTCGAGATTTTGAAACGGGACATGATTTATGTCAAGGCTCACCATATAGAGAGCAACCGACATATAGCGGGCAAAATGGACATATAGAGCTGTTAAACTCGGAAATATAACGCTGCACATCGAACATATGGCGAGGAAAACTCGCTAAATGCGCGTGAAACTCGACATTGCGCGGGAAAACTCGCTATAATTTGATACGTGGAGCGTAAACCTGGACATGATTTATTCAAAACTCACCATATAGAGAGCACACCTCGATGTATAGAGGGTGCGCGGAAAATTCCCGGTGGGGCGCCCGTGGTTTTGGGCCTCGTGAAGCTCCAAATTGGCACGCGACAAGGAGCCAAAGGCAGTTTTTTGTGGTTCAATAAGCCCTTCCTATGAATTCCCCGGTGTAAAAGGAGAATGATCTTTGCCGGTCGACCAGTCCGCCAGCTTATCGACAACGGAAAAAACGTGATGAAAATAATGTTGCGCGTCCGGAGGAACCATATCTCCTGCCACACCGGGCTCGGGAAACAATTGCCAGCCGCCCTGTAGCTAAACGCATTCGTCTGTGCCTCTATTAGATTAAATCCGGTACCTAATCCATTTAACAAACCATTTTCCTAAATACATTAATTGGTATATTTAAAAAAACAGTGGCTTTTCGGTAGTCATTGCACTTGGGGAAAAATTTGCACTGACTTCGTAGAAAATTGTATGTCGAGAACAGCAAGAACTCTAACACGACGACAATCGATGTACCCTGGGCTGTTTAACTCTCGTCCTCCGAAAAGGGGGGGGGGGTCCACCGCAGTTTCATTTTTAGTAACAACCCTTTTCAACATATTAACTTGCGAAAAGCTCCGTTTGTATTGAATCTTCCGAACGTTGTTTACTATGTCCATAAGTGGACAAAATAGCCCTAACAAACCATTATGTTCAAATTCCCAATATAGAGATAGAGATATGGAGAGATACAAAGATACTTTAGATAGATATAAACATACCTATTGAGATTGAACATCTAACCACTCCATTTATCTTTAGCTCCTTGGAATATTTGCCGACTTGGATGGATTTCAAAGTTTTCATGTGACGAGATTTTTTGCTGCTAATAGTATTGGTGTGGAATTCAGTGTTTTAGTGGATAGCACCTCCAGTACCACTGAGGAGACCGTTTATGATGTCTTCTTTAACAACGTCAACAGCCGTGGTTTTATGAACTTTGGGCAGTCATCGCTCAGGCTGGACCTAGGTAGGGAAATTTCTTATTTATCCAATCTTATTTTGTTCTTAATCCAATATTTGTTGTACTTTGTTCATTCATGAGGGAGCGGTCATTATTTACGCCAGGGGATGGTGGATTTCAACTTTATTTCGGCGAAACATTTTGCATTCCCTCCTCCCTTCCATTCCAAAATTCGCATCCCCCGATTTCTATATTTAAAAGTTCATATTCCCTCTCTCTCCTTGATGAAAAATAATTTTCCTCTCAAGCTCTCCACTCCCCTCTGGTGTAAATAATGAGTCTTCCCTTATCACAGTTTATAGAATTCCTTACATTTGTTATTCTTGTTATTTTTTCACTTCGCATGAAACATAAATATCTGTTTTTTAGAACATAAATTATTAAGCTTAATAAACAATTTGGAATTCATCATTAAATATATTACTAAATATTTGTTAGAATGTTTGTGTTATTTTTTCCATTAGAAATATATAACTATTGTCATGAATATTAATGTTGCAGAATCTTGCCCAAATGAATACTGTATGAATGGCGGCGAGTGTGAAGTACACGTCCAGCAAAATATTAAATATACGTGCAGGTAAGATATATTTCTTCTTACCCGAATAATAAAAAAGTTTCAACTGAAAATGCCCAGCCATGGGGTTGAGATAGCTTGGTTTTAAGTGCATCTTTGTTCGCCAATATTTTAACCCCGTGAACACTCCCTGCCGATTGGTCAAAATCGAACCTATGTGATTTTTTGAGCCAATTAGCAACATTGTAAAAATGGTGGTAAAGTTGTAGAGGGATATTGCTTAAATATTGGAAGCTACATTTCTACTGGTTGTTGAGATGATTATATGATGTAACTAGCCAATCACAAATGCTGTGTAAAAGGCAAGTTAAGAAACCAATAGTATGGCCGATATAAATGCGCATTCCTACATGAGACTTCAATGCTCCTAATCACACTTTCTTGTATTTTGTGGGCCACATTAAAAACATTATTGAATACCTTGTTTAATAAAGAGTATTTTTGGATTCTATTTTGAAAACAAGATCGAGAATTGTATTTGTTCACATAGGAGGTGACCATGTAGTGTTGTGTATTAACGCCCTTGGTTAGCTCAGTTAGATTGAATTCAAAGGTGTAGCAACCTTCAGGTTTGATTGTAGAATAATTTGTCTTCTGCATGGGTATCAAAATGATAACTAGACTTTGAGAAGGTTCTACCACTGAATTAACACATGAAATGTAGTATAGCACTTCCTGATCTTCAAATAATAGTTTTTTTGTGGAGTTTCTATAACAGTAAAGTTCTCTTGATTCCGTTGCTATTGTTTCTAATCAAATTCAGTTTATTTATTACCAAAATGACATTAGGTCGATTTTCATGAAACGGTTTGCATTTTGGAGGTAGGACACACCCCAAAAAAATTGTCTCTCAAAAATTGATGTTTTAGTTTTAAACATTTAAGTATTCAATACCAATTACGGGAAAAATAATTATTGCCACACAACACTTCGTACGTTTCGCACATTATGCACACAAACATTTTGTACAGCAAAAGAATAGGGTTTATTTACGTTATCCAAATTTTAAATCAACAAAATATGCCTCAATGATGACATTATCAGAGAGGTTACCGGGAAACAATTTTTTATTTGTACGATAGGTTTAAAGTTGAGTAGCTAATTGAACCAAGAAATATGCTCCACTTTGTTTAGTTTATTACGTTGACCTTGAGTGCTGAATTCTGCCTGAAAAATTAGATCTTCTAATAAACCAAGATAAGATACCTTTTACTAATTTATTTAAAGATAATTTATTGACACCATATCCTTTAGCCAAATTTATAGTGTGATGTAAATAAAATTGCATTCAACGTAATAAACGACAACGTAATACACAATAACGTAAGTAAACATTTTTTTGACCATTTTCCCGTCTCCCATTGACTAAGATGTTATCTGATTGCAAGTTGATATAATTTTTGTGGTCGGAAAATAAGTTTGTCTATTCCATCTTGATCAATAATTTAAAATACTAGTCATGTGAGCTGAAGGAAACAGAAAACACTATTTCCATTCTGCCGCATTATGTTTACCTTGAAATAAGATGCACAACCAATATCTTTAGTAGAAGTTGTACAAACTAGCAAAACTGCTTTGTGAAGGATGCGTTTATAGCGTAATAAACAAGGTTTTCACGGACATTATGTTTGTATTTCAAAAATATAAAAATAAATTGGAATAACAGGAAAAAAACATTACATAATTCTACACATGTTTGGCAACAAGAAACATGAATTCGGAAGAATTCAAGGCTAAGTATTTTTTCAATTTGTTATTATAATTGTTAGGGTTTGTGTTTCGGACATCAATTTTCTTCAATTTTTCGATGTTTTGAAGGACAAATATCTCATAGAAAAGAAAATGGAAGAATGGCAAAATATATCTGTCCAAATGCAGATCAACAAGGCTCTATTAAATATTACCGTTTTGTCTCCAAAAAGCATTGTTGAAAAGGAATTATAACCAAGACAACAAAAGTTCTGGAAATGCACCGTTTTTCATGAAAAGTCGACCATTAAACAATAGATGTAAAACTCCATATTTCCCAGATTTTTATGTGATATTACTGTAATACATTGCTGTTGATTTTAACATAGTAATCTTGTGTATTTTTAAATGTCATTTTCTTTGTATTAATAAATCCTGTGTTCACAGGTGTTCTGCTGATTTTGGTGGTACGAGATGTCAAGTAGGTAAAAGTAAGTTGTATTCTTTTATTGTATTTTAGTTTTCAAGAACGCATATACGTACAGGCTGCCCAAAAAATGTTACAAAGGCATTTTTTAAGAAAAAAATTCGGCGTTCCTTTCAAGCCAATAAAATAAGCTTTTATTTGCCATGTATGTCATTCCAATTCGATATTTAGAACAAAAGATAGGTACTTCAAATATGGTGTGTTTGTTTGGTCAGCTACTTGTCTTTATTTCCAATTCCGTTTGCTTCACTAGTTATAGGCCTATTATCAGAGTTTTCTTTTCTATTTATTTGTTTGCATGTTTTCTGCTTCTGTGTACACAAGTATCCTTGGGAATTCAATAAGGAAGAGTCTGATTATTTGGATTACTTTGGTTTGGCATTCAGTTTGAGAGATTTGATAAGGCTAAGTCTGTTAATAAAGGTGAAAGTAGAGTATTGCTGATCATAAAGACAATATTCACACTTTATTGAGCATAATGAAGTTCAAACGCGATTGTCAATTTCTTCAGTAGGTTCAACATTCCATAACTCAATTTTGAGTATGATACAAAATCTAGTTTCCCGCAATCTTACAAATGTATTATGTAACCAATGCAAACCAGGCCAATCCGATTTTGCACTTTCCTTTTTGTTCTACATATCGTATTTGAAAGAAATAGTTTATGGCAGTTAGTGTATTTCCTTTTGCAGGTCCGACTTGCTTCCACTCAAATGAGGATACAAGATAACACGAAAATATTGTAATAATTGTCTGTTAGCTTCTGTTACTGTTTTCAGCATCGTCAGAGTCCAAGCGGCTCTCACAGGACGCCGTTGCTGTTGCTGGCATCACTATCAGCAGTGTGGTCCTGAGTATAGCACTTCTCGTTCTAATTGGTTGGTGCCTGAAGATAATGTCAAGAAGAAGAAATCCAAACCTTAAAAAAGTTGATGACACACGCAGAAGTACATCCTTGGCTTTATCACGGCCACTACGAGTCTACAGTGCAGATATTCCTTTCGGTCATCGCTTCCGACTCCCAATTTCTACTCTTTACAAGTAATGTATATACACTGTCATAACACTACCACTGATCGTTTATTACCCTTTTATGCTGTTAGATTCTATGTAACACGTAGGCATTTGAAATGACTCCCCAAACATCACCACAAATGAACGCGAGTCATTTTGGAAGCCAGCTCGGAAACCACTGAGCCAGGACTATAATTGTCAAAATACCTTTTTACAAGACGCGCACGACATCCAAAAGGTCGGGGGCTAAGTAGTGGTCGCATTTACGCCCGTTTATCTTGTAAAGGTATTTGAACTCCTTGAATTTATTTTAGGCTGATTTTATATAAGGTAATCATGGAAATGCTTTACTTTTATTAAAAAAGAAATCGAGCTTTGAGGGGCTACAGGGTGAGTCAAAAAGATTTACACCCGATTTCAGAAAAATATTAAAAATGTTTAGAAATTGTTTTTTTTTGTACATGAAAACAATAGCTCCTTATATCTACTGTCATTGGTGAAAACAATCGGAAATTTAGAAAAAATGTAATAGTTTTTTTCTTGACTTTTGTAGGTTTACACAAAGGTATCGGTATTCCAAAAACTTTTTAGAGCATTAACTCCACGCCATTGTTTTATGAATAACGGTGAATAATGACTAATGAACGAGGTCACACGGTCACCCATAGCCGGCCTAAATCAAATTGCCAACATTGCCTTACATTTTGCTGTTTGTCCAATTTATCTATATTTATTCATTTGGGGCTTGCCATTTTCCGTGAGGCTTGGCCAGCGTCTTCTGGTCTACCAGCAGTACCTTGAGTACCTGCAAATACGCCATAACGGCATAAATCATTGTGACAAATTTCATGCATTTTACTTCAATTGATTTTACATTTAATACATGACACTTTTTGTTCGTTTACTCACTTTAGAACTGGGAGTCAAGATAAGCTTCTTTATCCATCCAACTTAAAAACCATCTTAAAGTCTCGGCCAGCTATTGTGATTCGATTGTAAGCAGCTATCC
>JAMKCH010024682.1:0-19634 GCA_023653785.1 Ophioderma brevispina | reverse complement strand
TGGTGTACTATTTAATAAAAAAAAAAAGAAAAGTAAAAAGGAAAACAAATTACATTTTGTTAATATTGACTCAGTGTCATAAATTTAGTCACAAGAAACTGAGAAAACATTTTGATTTAAAAACCCTACCTCGACAATTTACTGCCACTAAATAAAAGATGGTGCATCTGTCCTCAAAGTTCAGATATGAGTAAACCAAATCATTCTATGGGAGCCAGACTGATATAAAGGAGAAGAAGTGCCTGGATTGATATTTTTTAGCCTATGTTCGGATTTATAGCCTTTTCCTCCTATGTCTATGATATCATGATGAAAGACAATTCCAATTTGTCATTTTACATATATTGGAAAAATGTAGACTCATAATATTATTAGCACTTGAAAATGCTTTTCTAGGCAAAAGCTTCCGTATTTGCTGTGAATAATACGCAAAAAGAAGTAGACTTTATACGTTAGGTTATTGGTCTCCAAAAAAAGATTCTTTCCGAATTACATGTCTCAACCCAAACTGGATGTCTTCTTCCTGCTGAAAAGTCTTGAGAATTATATGAATTATCATGGACTCTTAATACGATTGTTTTTACCCAGCTAGTTTGTAAAATAAAGCGTACTAGTATGTGGAAAGATGAATGTGTAATCGCTTATGTTCTGAATCCCGATGTCCTTTCATGTTGCACGGAATGCTGAAAAAAACAGGGGCAAAACAACAGAATTTTCGCTCATTTTGTATTCCTGAGACCAATAAAATAAGTGGATGATATTACCTAGTAGTGAAGAGAAGACAAGGCAACATTGACCGGGAATTTCATGAAGGCAGTCTCCCACGGGTGAAAGCAAGGCTGAACCCAGTGTGGGGTTAATTCATGTATTCCCATAGTAATAAAGTAATAATACAAATTTATTTCAGTAGAAAATGAATATTTGGATCAATTAATTAACCAAAATTATAAAAGACAAATTGTAAGAAATTTAATTCCACCCACATTTCACTTTGAGCTGTTATATATAATTTACAATTATTTGGTGGCAAATCCTATATCTTTGCAATCAGAACAAGAACATGCACACTTGCGTGTTAATAAGCAACCGTGTCATTATAAAGCTGTCAGTTATGGTTATCAAACGAGGGATCCAATAATGATATACAAGGTGATCTTAGCTTAGAAAGCCAAACACTTATAAAAGATGTGAGGCTTTGATAAAGTTAAGCTCTCTCCACAGCCATTGAGGTTGGCATTTTGGGGGTAAGGGGTGTCACAAAATAGTGTTGGAGTCATGATCTTTGACCTAAAATAGGGGAGTAAAAATTGTAGCATTAAAATTGTAGGGATCATTTTTGTTTTAAAAATTCAAATTCCGTAGATAGACTCCAAATGACATGAAAATGACCTCGAAGAGCAGGAAACTGAGTGCGTCACAAATACAATTTGGTGTCTGTGTATCACCTTAAAATATTGGGGGGGGGGGGGGTGAATTTGATAAACGGAGTGACTCCCCCCCCCCCAAAAAAAAAATGACGGGCAGTCGTATTGGGACCCCTTCCAGAGAAATGCAGCCCTTACGCAAAGACAGTTGAAGATACTTACACTAGAAAGTAGAAAATCTGTACACTGAATCTGAATCAGTGCATATCAAAAAATGATTACGTACAGGAAAAATTTTACTTCCTCAAAGCAGTGTCCTCCAAACATCAAAAAGATATAGCATTAAAGGCTGATGATCAGAAGATTTCTCGGGGGGTGGAGCCCTCAATTTTCAAACGTTTTTGGAATATACATAAGCTTGTCCATATAATAACCACTGTGTGAAATAAATAAGCTCAAATCGAAAGTCCTTCATATAGAAATCACAAATTTGTTTAAAAATTAAGATCCGGAAATTTTGTATCACGGAATATCCTATGGCACTGTAAATACTGACATAATTGTCGTCGCGTGAACACGAAAAATCCGATTCATCTCTATCTTTGAAATTGAGCATTTTAGGTGAGTCTCTTTAGTTATAGTAGACTATTTTTAATTACTACACACAAACTATATTTCACAATCTATGAGTCAGACTTTAACTGACACAAAACAAAGAATTTGGTTTGGATGAAGAAATAACAGAGGTAGACCATGATGAATTGTACTTAAAGAATTTAAAAAAGACAGGTGCATTGCAGAAGATGTTGTTTTATGTCTGAGAATAAAAGATGGCTAGAAATATTGGCCCCAAGGCACTCTATTTTCCCATTCTTGTAATTTATTTAGTTCCGAGTTGGCAGTCATTGACATCAGAGATTCTTAAAAATGGACCTGCCCTTGCTTAACTGAATTGATCTGATGTTCTCATCCATATAATGCACATAATTTTGGTTCGAAATCAATTGAATAGGGACATTGCAAATTCTTGTACAGAGAAACAGGGAATTTGGGAGAAAATATTTCAAAAACAGAGTGAGGTGGTAAGAAAAATCTTCTTTGGGAGTTTTTTTTATAGCACCAGTATACTACAGTATATAGTCCTCATCAGAAAATCACTGCCAAATTTTATAGTTGCTAGTTGCTGCTGTTTCGTATTGTTGAGCGCACAGTGTAAACCAGGCCAAATTTGGTTTAGCAAATTGAATCTCGCTCACACCATAGATCAATCTGGGATATGTTCAATACAGATCTTAGTCTATTGCTAGGGTATGGTCTATTATATTGGAAGTATAGATTGTAATTTCTATATCAATTTTAAAATCTAAATGGATACTTGCATAAGAGTAATAAAATTCTACCCCAGAGGATGTTCTAGTTATGAGATGCGTTGTCAAGTCAAAATGTCATTTTTAAAAAACCACTTATTTAATCTAAGATCTTGGACAAGAAGTGGATAACTCCTTTTAAACAGAAATTTGAAAGATTAAAATTTGTCACCTGATGAAGTGTGGTTGTTTTGCTGCTTGCTTGCATTTTAGCTATTATAGTACTTTTATTTTCCATTGCCATGTAATTATATTTTGTTTATTTGTAAATGTCACCAAATTTTAATTTCATAATGTGGCTGCAACGTTCGATGAGTATGATGTTCACAAAATATTTGTTATTCCTTGCAGAAGGTATTACATCAAGAGTGAAAAATAGGTACAAAGAAATTCTTCCTTACAAAAACAAACTACAAGCAGAGGCTGCAAGTCTGAGTTTGGTTTCAGATGTCTAATTTGTATACACCATCACTCAAGAATCTCCATCTGTTTTTCTTTGAAATTTTCTGTAGCAAACCATACGATCAGGTCATATGAGATAATGGAGGTGTGTAGAAATTTGCCAACAAAGCTACAGTGTTACGGGGCCATGAGTCTGAAGTCTTCATATGTGCATGGAATCCATGCAATGACCGGTTAGCATCAGGGTGAGTAGAGGACGTCTTCATGATTTAGTAGTAACTAAGACCTAAAAAAGTATAGACAAATTTATGTGAATGATCTGGTAAGAATGAGTTCTGTAGGTTGGATTGGTTTAATATACTTTGTTCATTTCCAAATAGGCAAAAATATATGTTTTTGTTTATTCCCACGTGAAAGTAATCCTGTTTTATAGGTGTGCCTCTTGGTCACAGCTCTTTGAAAGTCTTATTTATTATGATAAACCAGAACAAAACAAAAAAATATCAATGGCGACACAGTTTTGACAACTAATTTGGAGTATTTATACCACTGACTCCATTCTGTGTAAATTTAATGAAATTTCATTGTAGGCAAATATGATTTTTTTAAAGAAATTTAGTTTTACACATCTTTTATGGAGAATTGGCATATAGAGGGCACTATAATATACAAATCATGACCTTTATGGGCCTATATGGCAAGATTCCTTCAATGGATTTTTCTGATTTTTGCAGAGGTAATAGCTCTAGCATGTCCCTACTAATATCAGTTGTCAAAACTGTGTTGCCGCTGCTTAAAATTGTTCTAAAAACAAGAGACAATTTGCATGGGGTCAAACAGCTGTGTGGTACAAGGCTTAGCGTGCACCCCACGTACATCACACACTAGATCTGCTGTGGTGGTGTTCGCTTGAAATTGCCCCTGTACTATTTTCTATCAATTTACAGTGTACCTATTTTGTGGCGAACAAAGTATAGAGTCTTGTTTATGATCTGTCAACAAGTTTGTGCTACTGACAACTTGTGTGTAAAATAGTATGTAATGTAAATGGCATACAGGTGCAGGGGGAGGGCTAGTCAGTTGACCCTCACTTCAGGCAGTGACTTGGGGAATTTGCCAGCCACTTGGGGGAGAATTAAGGCCACTTGGGAGAACTGAAGGTGGTTTGGCAGGTGTTATAAAATTACATATTTGGGTATCTCCCTCAGCACAAAATCCTGTAGTCCATCTCCACTCCATAGCTGTCGAAAGTGCTATGAAACTTGGAATCTGTTGATTCTCCCTCAATGCAATGACTTGAGGAGTTGGACATGGACTTGGGGTGAATTAAGTCCACTTGGGAGGAACTGAAGGGTGTTTTGCTAGGGGTGTGTAAATTACCTTTCTTGGACTCAAGGGGTAAAAACCTTATAAAATTTTGTCCAACACTCCTCTGATTTTGACGAGGCTCCTTTTTCAACAACGCCAGTTACCTGCAAATGCCACGGTCTCAATCTTTACACAAAAACGTTTTTTCATTATACAGAAAGGATGATCCGATAATGTGTCGGGTTTTGAATTCAATGTATAGCTTGCCACATGCGACTTATAAAAGAAGTCAAAAGCTGAATAAAACCCTTTTTTGCCACTTAAGCGACTCACCTGTAAATGCCATCCCTGTAAGAGTTGCATAGCAACAATTGTAGAGTTGTAACTTGCATGCACCAATAGATTTGGAAGGTAACACAAGAAGCATAGTGAGGGGTAAGACTGTTTTCCCCTGGTCTCAGAAGCTGACTGTCAAGTCATGAGCAGGTGATTGCACATTCAAATCCTTCCAGTGCTTTAATTTGTTTGCTTCGAAGGTAGGAAAAATTTAAGTCAAATTGTAATTGACACTTTACGGTGTCATGAAGGGAATGGAACAGAGGAATCAGGATAAAGAGACTAGCCCTATGGAAAAAGATGTTGTCATTACCCTAAGATGATAGTTTTGACGTGAAAGTCTCAGAGATTTGTTTTTGCAACTTGCCAGTTTGGGTGCCCCTTAGATATTGTTTGAAACACTGAACAAAAATACTATGAATCATCATCCATTTTCTCTTCTACCTCGTTCAGTGATGTCCCACAACCTTGATGCAAAGCTTTTTTTCGCACGCGTCAAGATCTCCCGTCTTTGTGCTAGCGTGTGAAAACCGCCGTCACTTTAAATCCAGTGCGGTGTGGTTCACTTGTGCGACCCCAGTTTTCACACAGTTTTTTGGAAAAAAGTGCCGTCTACTTGGGACGCAAATTTTGTTTCCCTGAGGTTGAAAAAACTGTGTCCAACTTCAAATTAATATGCGTGTCCAAGGTTGGAGCACTGTTGTAATACAATAAAGGAACTGCAAACAATCCCTACACATCCATTCCCAAACCTAGACCTGGGCATATTGTAATGTAATTACCCTGATGACTGGATATCTTGAATACCCTTGGGGACGGTGAGAGGATAGTGACTAATAAAATAACTAATACCGTCCATTTTAAACCTATATTTATTTTCAATCAGATTGCTACATGTAATGTTAATAGCAATAAACGCATCAGTATTTGAGTGCAAATGATACAATAGTGTGACGGGCATGTGCCCTAGAGCAAACTCTGTGATGTTGTATAGTTTTAGTGGCTATATTTTTGCATCGACATAGACGGCACTTTTACTCTATCTAGAACAAATGTGCGTCCACCTTTGGAAGTGCGTCATAGACGCACGCACACTAAATGTGAACCCTGGGGCACCATCAAAATCCGGCTAACATCACTGCAACTGAAGGTAGGAAAATGAGTCTAGTGATATGGGCTAATTTCTTAAACTGAAAATGTCTGAATTGAAGAATCACATCTAAATTTTAAGCCTTCTCACTGTGAATAGGGAATTAGGCACATTTGTAACAACAGGAAGCATTTTTAAATCACGATCCAATCCAAGATCCAAAAACCCAATCACTAGGATTTCTTATAGCTTTGCATACAATACTGCCTATTTATATGAGGCACCCAGGGCAAAGTTTATCTCTTTTGACAATCTTAAGCCCCACCCAAGATAAACAGTTGGTGGAATCATCTTGAAATTCAATCTGATTGACTTTTTTTGTATCTGGAGTGGGTCTTGAATTCATTGTAGTATTTCTTCAGTGTCTTGAATCATGGATCAACAAAAGTTAATTCTTCTTGTACTGGGTCTTTAAATTAAGATGATTTTTTCCAATTCAAGACATTGTCAGTTTAACAAGTGTAAATTAACCATTCCATAGAGTGTATAGAGAGTTCTAACTGGGCATTGAGTTGAGGGGTTTGAATATATGTGGAATAACATGATCAAGTCATGATTAATCATGGGTGTCACATGTAGTGTAATGACAACTATTCTTGCCTGAACTTGCTGAACACTATCAAAATATTTAATCATTTTGCATAATGGCTGTTCCAGATGGAATTTCATTACTCCCCTTGTGCAAGGCACAACTGGAATTTGATATAATGCCCCATAACTGGTTACCAATTTTTCAAAAGCACTAGTCCGAGGCAATTTTTTGAGTAAAAGCAATTGAAACAATTGTTTTCTATACGGAATTTATGCTGCTTCCAAATCTCCGTCCCCCAAACCTAAATTTTTTAGGGGAGTGGTGCCTAATTTGCATACATTCAAAATGGCCGCCATTTTATTTAAAACATTTTTTGTACATTACTCAAGATTTAAGGGCTTGTAACGACTTCATTCTTGGTCTATCCATACTTTTCCAGGGTCAGAGAACACACTAGACCCTCAGTTAAGGTATTATGCATATATTGACAATTAATTTTGAAAATTTAAATCGCGGCCATTAAATTTTTATGCAAATTAACTGTCAACATGACTTAATGCTAAAGGTTAATGCCCATAAGTTGGGAGCAAGTGGTTAACAATGCTTGAAACTACCAATATTACACGTTTTCACACTTAATGAGAGTAAGTCAGCATTTTTGTTGAGATAGCTAAAAAACTATATTATTGTTTGTAACGCTAAAAACTGTAAGGAAGACAAATATGCAACCTGTAGTTCATATACAGTGTGCCACAAGTGTCATATAAGGTTGAAAAGTGAAATTTAATGTTAAAAGTACAAACTTTTTAATGGCAGTCTAATTGTTACCTTCAATTACGATCATAAGGCTTAAAACTGTTTTATGAGTCACAATAATGCCACATAAATAACAACAAAAGGAGATTTATTTCTTAATACATGCAGGGTTACAAAGAGATAAAACCAAAAAATGCAAAGCCCCGAATATCAAAAGTCCTAACTTAACACATATGCCTCATCCGTAGGCACCTCATCCGTATGCACCCCCTCTTGACCCTGACTGACTCAATATTACGACAACTCAAAAATTAAAAATAGCACACAATCTTCACATATCAAATCTAGATAAATTCCTTTAAAATGAAAATATAAATCAGCTGAATACCTAACTTGGTTCTAATATACAATAAAAACATTTTTAAACATATTGTGAAAAAGTACGCCACCCAGGGTCAATTTCATTTCCTTGACCCTGAAAACATATGTCTAGACACAAGAATGAAGTACAAACCTTTCTAAATCTTGGAGTTATGTACAAAACTGCAAAATGCAGCCCATTATAATTTTTTTATGCAAATTAACCGTTAAGTTGAAACCTAATGCACCTATAACTAGGATTAATTGTATTCCTTAATAAACCCTGAAACATTTGTATAGACACAAGAATTAAGTCATTACAAACCTGAATCTTGTAGGTTATGTACAAACAAACGTTAAAATGGCGGCATTTTGATTATGCAAATTAGGCTCATCCTCTACAAATTAGCTCTGGGGACGCGAAGATTGGAATCATCTAAAATTTTCCGTATAGACACCCTGTTCAATTGCTTTTACTCAAAAATGCCTTCTGGTCTTGCTATGGAACACTTTTTTGAGAAATGGAACCATTCTACTATAATGGGAGTTTGAATACCTTTGGAATGAATCCAATGCATTAGTGTCACCTGCAACTGCATAATGTACAAACAATTCATTGATCATGATCAGACCATGACTATCAGACTATTCCATGATATGCCATGAATTCAGTAGTGTCCATATGGGAGGCATATACTCAATTCAATTATGCCAACATAGAGGATAATATATAATTTATTTGGAATAAGCAAATGATAGTACAATTTCTTATGTATTGAAAGAGAATTGGCGCAATACAGTTGTCCTGACCATCTTTAGAATTACTAGTACTTGACATCCAAAACTGCTACAATCTCTAAATAACCTGTTGACAGGTGAATAGCATCTTGAAGTATTTTGGTAAAGTTACTCTTTAATCAAACACAATAAATAATCAACAGCAAGAACCACATTAATAAACAACAACACAGAATCTCAATATCAACACCAATTAAACCAAATAAATCAACAAGTCCAATACTGATTCACCCTCCATATTCCAGAGACGGAATATACGAAGAGTATCTCAATCACACGACCCATTCACTGATTCACTATGCAGGTTCACATTCTCCCTCGTACCCAGTTCTGTGATTGTCCACAGCAAGAATATTGGGAACTTGACAGAGAATCAATAGTCCGCATCACTTAGTAACTACGCCTGTATCCAGAGGGTGGTCCAGACGTGCCTAGTAATAAAGATGTCACCTCGTTAGATTGACTGTTAAAGATACAAATATTCGCTTATTTTTATGTTGTGTGCAGTAATTCCGTAAAGGGGTTTAATTATGATAATGGTGTTTTGTGCAAACAATGAGAATCAGAATCGGTGCATGGAGAGCCTCAATTGCAAGGTGATTTACATCATTAGTACTACTGCACTGTAATCTAGAGGGTGTGCCAAGAATGCCTAGTAGATCACCTCATGAGATGGGAATGTCGATACATATTTTGCTTTATTTTTATGTGTGTGCAGTATTCCTTAAGGGTTTTAATGTTGATTGCTTTTTTGTGTAACAATGAGAATCATTCCGTGCTTGAGAGCCCTCAAATTCGCAAGGATTTAGTGAACATTTTGTACTTATACTGTGGTCTCGTCTGAGTATGAAGTGGCGGCGCTTTAACCTACGCGCGCTCTGAAAGTCGGTTGAATGTATACGCCCGCGTCCCTACTTCCTACTTAGAGCGGACCGAGTATAGGATTAATTCTTCAATCCCAAAACCTCAGGAATATATGCTGCAAATAACAATGTTCCATGATTTTTGCATACAAATTTATTTTGTGATTTTTAAAAATATTTTCAATTGCTAAGTTGCTTGTTTGTCTGAATCTTAATCAATTTTTGCAATGTTAGACATCATTGATATAGCAACAAAGTGCCTAGAAACAACTGGAAATTGAAAATCAGAATTTTGAGGGAACCCTCTGTCTAGTTCAGTCGTGACCAGCAGAACGAATTTCGCGTAGTTTATTAAAAACATGGACCATGTTTGAACATTTTTATATGCATCCCATGTATTCCTGTTCAAATAAGTGCATTGCTACTAAAGCCTTTAGGGAATGCCGTAGATGCGTGTTGGGAATAGCAGGTGATTTAGACATTACGGAAAAGAAAATCATTGTTGTGGGGTGGTACATGAGTGGGGTTTTAGAAAATAATTTTGCATGTGATATTGGTGATATTTCCATGTCATTTTGTGCATGGAATAGGGATAATATCTCCAGATGTTTCATTGGCGTAGCTAGCATGTTTGGGGCCCGTGGACAAAACGTCCCACCCGGGCCCTATAGGTTAGCACGATTCATTGTGCTTCTTCTTCACAGGGTCACATGGTACCATAGGCCACCTGGCTTATAATGCAAGTCGTCCTAAGTAAAGAGGACACATGATAGAGTTTTGGTCAATGGCATGATAAATTGTGCTACCCAACCCTATAACCTCCGCATACACAAAGCTGAAACACAACATTTAACAATCAAATGTTGCTAAATGTTTTATGCCCAGAACAAAGAGTTTTTAAAAATATACCTCTTATTATTTTATAATATATTTTGCATTTCTTCTTTTCTTTCTTCGTCGAGGATTTGCCTTAATAAATGTAACTTGTTATCAATCCTAATTCAAATATTAGATTCAAAATTAAACTGTTCGAGCGGAACCTTGGACTAACAGACATCATTCACGCAGGGGTAATTTTAAAGGAAAAAAGTTACTCAATAATAATCTGAAAGTGAATGAAATCAATGAACATAGCTTACATATCCGAGAGCCCGTGGTAACACGTGTCCTGAATCCACGCGAAACGAAGTAATGCTTTAATCTTTAAGGCCCCTCCATGGCCTTTTTTCTCCAAACTCTCGGGTTTTTGTCTCTGAACTTTCGGGGCCCCAATCCCTCATCATTCTAGAAACACTAGTGCAGTCAGAATTTGCCATTGGGCAAATAGGCCCAGAAGGTATCCAAATGGTTAAGTACACAAGAATACAAAACACACCGCGGACCCATGACGATGGTCACTGAATCCAATGCCATTATAATTTGGCCATCTAGGGCCCTTGTAATACGCCTATTAATTTTTAAATGCGACTGCCTACTTGACTTACCAAAAATTGCCTCTTCGTTTATCGGTATCTGGCAGGCTGAAGGGCCCATGACCTAATACATGCAGCGTTCAAGCATTAGACCTTGTTTTGAAAAGCAAAGTTTATAATAGTTGTTCTCATTCTTGTCTCTCTCCTCTCTCTGTCTCTCTGTCTCTCTCTCTCTCACTCCTCCTCTTCCTGCTTTCTTTTTCCTATCTTTCTCCTCCCTCTCTCTATTTTCTCCAACCCTTTGGGGGCCCCTAACCTACCGGGCCCTTGGCACTTTGTCCCTCTGTCCTATGGGGCTACGCCGCCCCTGACAGTTTTCATGCATCGAAAAGTTCCATAGTACTGTTTTTCTTAATATGTTATTTTAACAAAATAATATTTCCAAAAATAATGCTGTCACAATGTACACGCCTTGTACATGTACGTTCGCTCTAATTATGTTCACCTGTGGTTAGGATCCGCCTTTACAACACCACGCAATGGAAATTTGTAGCCGTTCAAGGTTTTGCAATAAAATTATGATATTCTGGTTTATTTTGCATATCCAAATGATCGTATTCCTTTGCGGTTCGTGTCACACGCTGAATATTTTTAATTGACTTTTCTACTTTGGCCGCAGTATGACAAGAAATTACTCTGCCTCTTTTGTGTGTACCTTATTGGGCTCTATCTGCTAATATATAGTGAGAAAAATTTGGCACTTTTCATGGTACACTTTTTGAGCCGTGAAAATTAAACCTGTGAAAATAGTTATAATAGGTTAATTGAGCTGTTTGAAACCACAAGTACACCAACTGCATACTGAAACAAATCACAAAAAATTAATTACGAAAATATAGTGCTATAAACTGTGGGTAAAAATTAATCAATTGATTTCTGTTAATTCAATTATCCTATATAACCCTAAAGTTTTAAAAAACCAAAAAAGAAAAATTAAAACAAAATTGGGAAAGACGCCATTAAATTGAGATTCCGAATTTTTTTTGAAATGAGGTTTAACATGCAGTAATAGAAAAGTGTTCTTTGGTTGGTGGTGATGCTCTTGAGTACACTCTATGAAACGTAAAAAAAAATAATTTCAATCCACCTTGGATTAAACCAGATCACACTAAACACTTAATAAGCAAAATAACCAAACAATAGAGGCAAGAAATGGAATGAGAAATAAAACAAAAAGCTCTTCGACAGCTTCCCAAGATTTTCCCTTCCAACCCTGACATCATTTCAGCAATCAATCGGTCATGTGATTGGGCAACCTAGTTGTAAGTGCAATAGCTGCCATTTGTCAGAAACCTATTACCAAACAATGTTAGTGGACTTGTTTTGATTATTTATAATTTTAAAATGGTTCTTCATGCCACTGTGTCACCTGAAGAACCCTTAAAGACCATTTCACGAGCCCTGACCACACTGATGTATCACATTGCCGCTATTGCACTTACAACCTTCTTGCACTCACATGACAAAATGAGCCCAGATCATGAGTATACAGGAATTCAAATCATCTCCCCGTCACATTGACGCACCATATAATAACATACCTTAATGTCACATGGTATGTAGGTGTGGCACCCAATGTTAAAGACAATGTCTTTAGAGGTGGCTCAGGAAAATGCCCAATTGGATCCACAGTTGTATGCACAGTTTCCTCTCTATAAGAATTCTGATGAACGCTGTAGGATTAAAACTGTGATGCAGCTTAATAGGATTTCCCCATGGTACTAACAATTTAAAACAACGAGTACGAGTAACAGCAGAGGTCTTTGCCTTCCCTCCACATGTAACTTCCAGTTTAACTTCCAACAAGAAGTGCGCACCATTAATAATCATCATTCAAATCATTATTAATCACATGCCCCTCAGTTTATATAAGCTATTCAAGGGGGGTGTGCACTGGCAAAGCGATGCTGCTCCGTGCATCTAAACCCAAGTGCTTGCTGATTTGGTAAGAGAGGGGTATCATTTTCTTGGTCAATGGGAGACAGTGTAAGTTGATGGTAATGCAAAAATGGATTGCGACCTTAAACTATTAGCTCTATTCTGATTGGGCCTTTCGAATGCTATGTGGTGTACATTAACCAATCATAAATATAAGAAAAATGTTCATCTTGTGCACATTACCCTACGGATGCTCACGCGCAAACTTTCCAGTATGCAGTAGTACTGGGAGGGGGGCTAAATTTGATAGTCATAAAGATTTACATGAACAGTACCAGCCTCTATTTCATTTGGCAAAGGTAGCAGAAAAGACAAGGTTCACACTTTAGGTAGCGGTAGCCTTTGTGTTGGTACTATAGAGTTGCGCCGGTGGATATGCCCTGCACAAATGATGTAGCATTTTGGTGCGGGATACACTCTATCTAATATATCAAGTAACCTTGCTTGCCTGTCATCACGAGCTATATTCATCCATATGGGACAGGTGGAGAGAGGAAGGCCTGGTTGGGTTTCTGAAGCATCTGCTTTTGTCCCGAACGGTGTTTGAAGTCAATCCCACAATGCACCGATTTTGGGAAATTTCACCTCAATCGGGGTCTGTGATCCCACCAAAATCCTATTCTTAACACATGAAAACTCCAAACTTTTAACTAATTTTAGCCCAGAAAGCACTAGTACTAGGGAATTTCATCACCATGAAAATGTTTTGTTGGTGGTCCTAACTTTTAACATTTTTATCCCTAAGTCCTGATGTGTTTGTACAGTAGAATATAGGCACATTGCAATGCCTTTTGGGATTGGTTCAAACACCGTCTTATTTTGTCTTGCTAACTCTCACATCTTTATATGTAGACACAGTTTTTTAATGACCCGCATATGTTGAATGATTTGATCCATGAAGTGAAGTTTCCAAACATGAAATTAATTAAATCCCCTAGGCAATGTTTATCAGATTTGCCCTAAGAAACAAAAACAAGTTAAATCATTATAACGAAAGACCTTGATGAGCTACATCACTCTACCTCTTCCAACTACTGAAGTTATGCCACGGACAAGCCCAAGTCAGACTGTAAAATGTCAGGAACTACTAGTATAGTATTTTCAGAAGACTTATGAATTGTTTTGTTTCCCTTGTTCACTATGGGATATGAATAGTTAAAGTTCATTTCAATTGTGGCTTGCTGTATCATGGGTCACATATAAATTCCTATTTTCATCTCACTGTTGGTGTATGTTTCCGTTGTAGGCTGATATCTAGTTTCGATATGAATTCATGACTATCTTAATTATGTACTTTTAAAAGGTCAAATTTGTTGTATGGCATGTGTCAATTAGTGGTGGTCAAAACCCAGTTCCTTAATTGTTGAATACTTCAGTGACAATGCATATTTCCTTTTGGTGGTTCATATTCCCTTAACCCCGGACACTGCATGCCTTATCTATCGGCACTCTAGCAATATTTTTGATTGGTCCTTGGAAGGTATATCATGCTCAGATATCTTTTAATTTTAAAATACTGTGATATGGTGGATGGTTACCACAGCAATGTGCAATTTCTGAAGCACGATGACAACACAAAATGTCCTCCGATTTTGCTCTTATTAAGTGAAAAATTAGCCCCTGAATACAATCTTCCCATTGTAAATCCAACAAACCAGAAAAGGACAAAAATGCTTGTGAAACTGATATAACCTATACTAGGGGCAACTTCAATCAGGGATCCCAAATGAATAAAAATTGTTATATCAAACCTTTACAGCTAAAATGCTCCAGGGATTTATTAAAATGCACATCCATCATTACCGAATCTCCACATCTTGAAAATTGATGAGGGCGGCACACTTGAACTGTGGTATTATTGCAAGTATGTGGCTGTGGTAGTACTTACAAATATAGTCATGAATATGAGTAATTTTAAATGTCCGTGTAGCTAATTGAATGCTGATTGTGTTAATTATCAATCTTGTCAACTTGAATCATGTCAACTTGGTTGGGGTGAGGATGTAGGATGCGTATTTGGGCAAAGTGGAGGGTAAGGGCTATTGCTATGAGTGTGAGGAACATCCGGCCACCCCTGTTTAAGAGACAAAACAGGATTTTAAAACTTTGGATTTACTACTATTACAACTACTACTAAGATGGTGCTGAGAATTGTACTATAATTTGAAGGCTTGCATTCAGGCTGGTGCCATTAAATATGATAACAACAGTATACTCATGTTAAGATTAAACCTTGCCAACTTAATTAAATCATGGGGTAAAACTTAACACATAATAATTCACATGCCTACTATGCCAGTAACATCAGTTTCTTAATATATCCAGACGCAGGACTGCCAAGTAGGATTGGGTCGGCGACTGTAAACTTACACTTGATACATTGTGCATGTTGGTAGATAACCTGTTTTACATCCGTTTTAAAGGTCATCGTATCTGGTATGTCATGGAAGGAGATTTGTAATTAGTGCAATTGAGTCATGAAATGCACACGATAAAATTCATGTTACCGCCAGCTGGAATAAAAATGTTGGCAAAGGGAACTGGGTTGTAGGCTGGCTTCTCAATCACGCCACAAGTCCTCAGCCTACATCAATTAGCGTTGTACCTTTCAAATGAGTGTTTGAATGTTTTGAGTATTGTGGCTTAATTGAATCACACTGAAGATACTTAGCAGTGTGATTTTAGAGGTGTCACTTTGTTTCAAGATGTTGCTTGCATGTTTGGTTATTAACCCAAATGTCTTAAGGGTATGTGTCCATGTTGACAGTTGGGGTGGTTTTCTGTTAGATTTTTGGCACCTGTTTCTAGCTTGCTATGTGCTATTGCCGAGAAAATTTTTTTTTGGAGTTTGGTGGAATTTGATTTGCATTTTTGCAGATGAAACAATTGAAAATTCTGTCATTGGTTTTGTGAGGTCTCGATTTGGGGTCCCGATAAGTAGAGCTGTCCATCTATGTGCAGAAAAATGGGTATTGGGTTTGTAGAGTGGACAATTTATGTGTCCAGTGGGTTGGGGATAAACAAAAGAATGAGAATGCACGGTAGCCCTAATTAATCATGTTAAATTACACACCATGAAGAGTTCCATTCAATTCTTAGAAGTCAGTGCCTTTGTCATTGAAGAGCTACCTGCCCCAACAAAGCTTAAATGGGGATGACCTGATTTAATATAAACAATCTTATCAACTGACCTAACTAACCCCAATACTCCATCAGTAAAATTTCACACTGACAGTTTTGAAATTTCTAATGAGATTCAAAAAGATCTTTGTAAGCCCATAAAACTGTGTAAAATTATATCGGTCAACCAAAATGTGACTTTTTGTTGCTCTAAGATCCACCAAACATCTGTTAGCCCAGAGTAAATGAGAAAAAATGCGCAGAGTAATGAAAAAATGGTTGCTTTTTTTCGACACCAAATATGACCATTCTGCCTAAAATCGGGTGTTTCTGGGCTGTTTCTATTAGCGATCGGACCATGGACCTTTAAAAGCTTTTTGTTTTTGCAATTTTTGTTTAACCAATGTTTGTTTGCTGTATCACCTACAATATCTGCGGAGGGGATAATAGATAGGACCGCAATTAAAGGTGGTGGTTTGATAAATTTCTGGGCTTCTCTTTTTTCATGTTGGGCTATGTTTTTGTATGACCTAAATTGATTTTTTTGTAAAACCTTCATGTGGCTATGAAACTAATTAAAAGTAAGTAAGATACTAACATGGCATACCAAGGCCGATCAAGCCACTTCCAGAGGGGGCAACATTTCCAATTCGTCCCGCCAGAGGATGCAAAATTTGTAAGTCTCCCGGTGATTGCTCCAACCTAAGTCTGAACTTCGAATGTGCGCTTACTGCGCAAAATCCCGCATTTCTTTTAATTTTGCCCAAATTTATGCTGAAAAATTGGTTGAAATTCCCCCCCAAAAAGGGATGAAAATGCTACCTTTGGTTTTCCATATCGTCCTACTTTTTCGAGCCAAGGAGGCAATGGCTAACAGCTGTTGTTAGGACCGTAGATTAATCATTGTTTTGCACTCTGTATAATTGGCATTTCAGCCTGTTCTTATTTACCCAGGGTACCCTTCAAAATATAGATTCTGTTTCATCAGGAGACCTTTTGCAATTTGAATAACATGTTCCATCCAAAAGTACAAAGGTTGTGGCCAAAAGTATTTTTTGAAGTCCTTATGTTTGTGTGGTGTACGCGTACCGGTATATTTATATCTGTTTCTATAATTTGAAAAAAAATTTATCGTAATTGAAACTCCAGCGTTTTGTTTTTTTTTTTTTTAAAAATTCTCCAAGACTGAAATAATACCGAAGGCATTGTGGGAAAAAGGGTCGGCCCGTAGCGATTACGTGTTATTTTTCCGTGTTTTGCGAGCACCGAAGTAAGTACCCGACAAAAACGTTCAATTTTCTCCTAGGTTCTATAGGTTCATCAACCCAATTACGATACATATTCAAAACAAAAACATAAGTAATGGACTCCCTGATGCAAAAAATCTCCATAGAACCCCTTTCGTTTTCCGGCGATTTTAGATTTAGTTCATTTGGCATGATTCGCTATGACAAGACTGATACGTTTAATCTCTCGCCGATCTACTAATTTAGATAATATCTTTCGCAGTCTGTTGACACAGACTACACACTACTTTCCCGACCGCCATAGTTGTGTGGAGCTATTGTGGTCATTTGTTTTGTGTCATCTGCTGCAAGCAGAAGGCACTATTGATTACTTGGTAGTATGTGTGGTGTGTCTGTGTGGCAAAAATGTTAACCCTTTTAGTTGCCCACCAGAATAACCCACTAGATTAATTGAAATGACGTAAAAAAAAGCTTGGAAAATAGAAGTCTGGCTTTTATTTTTCTGCTATTTTTATGAATGGTTCAATTAGATACGGGTGCAGACAATTGCACCACAAGGACCGTAGGATCTACTTCTACTGCTCCTCCTCCTCGCTGCTGTGACAGACCGTTGCCTGTGGGGACTTGGACAGCAAAATAACTAAGGTCATTGTCTAGGAAGAAAACTGCACCTTTAATTGAGAGGATAAACCAAACATCTATGACAATAACAGTTCATAGAATGCATGACATCCGGGAGTACACCATTAAGCGTACCATGAAATTCTGGTAGGTAGAGATTATTTTATATTCTGTGTTTATACCCACAGTTTCGGAAACCAGTGAAACAATTGTTGAACTCTGTTTGGTACTTTACACATTGTCTAGATTCTTAAGGGGGATGACCCGATTTAATATAAAAAGTTGTTTATCTTGATAGAATGAATGTGCCTTCCCCCAAAATTCCATCTGTAAAGTTTTTGTGCCCGATATTTCATCTGTGAGGCGCTAAAAACATGATTTGTGCCCATAAGTTACACTGGGTAAAATTATTTGGGCACATTTTTCCGCTCATTACTTTACGTTCCCAAAATCAAACGTCCTTTAGCCCCTAGATTCACAGGGAAAATATAAAAGTAGTAGCTTTCTTCAGATACACCAAAATTTTGAACCGCCTCCAGTAAAACGGGCTCTGTGGATGAGGCATTACTTAGGCCCATCAGCCATGGACCTTAAGCAGTGGTGCAGTTGGTACAATGTTTAGATCCACCTTTTGTAGTCATAATGGAGCACTCCCCAGTTTACCTCAATAAGATACAACAGCAAAATCTGTAGACCATAGAATTTCACATCGTTGTTTATGGAGGCCGATGAGTGACTAGTCTTTTTTGGGTGGACTTGAAGACATTGCATATATTTTGATTTGCACAATTGCTTATTTGGCCATAGTTTGGGAAAAGCCGAAGGCTTCAAATTTTGATCAAAAGATTAGCTGTCTAATTCTATTGTTGCCTGCTAGAGTGACGTCACAAGTCACGTCATCTATTCTAGATTTATTTTTTGTTCTATACTAGGCTCTATGTTGAGATCACACGATTGTCAGCCATTTTTTGGTGTCTGCGAGAGTGCATCACATGTCAAGAATCCTTCTATTGCAGATTGTTCTATAGTTAGGCTCTAATTTTGATCACAAGATATGTACCATTTCTATTGTTTTTCTGCTGAGTGACTCACATATCACATCCTCTGTATGAGCATTCAGCGAGTGGGTTCTGCTCCCAATTAGCTCAATGTTCATTGCTAAATTTAAACAATTTTGCCATGTAGCTTTTGAGACTGCAGCATGAAGCTCTCCCAGTCTTTGCATATCCCCACAAGCATTGGCTAAATGTCACATATTCCTGAGTACTGATTGACCGGGGCCGGTGTATCCATGGAGTACGCATGCTCCCTAACATGGCCCGCCGTTGAGGCTGTTGCAGATTGGGAACAGTCAGAGGGTTTCACCCAACTCTTTTCAAAACTGGCTGTGATGTACAGGTACAGTTGTGACGCGTCTCTGTACTCGGGACAGGATGGGCTTAACATCCCCTCAAGGACGGGATCTGTCATAATTTATTTTTCCCACTCTTTCCAGTTAACCATAGGGGGAGAGAGGTATTCAGATAGCAGATAGCAAACATAATACAAATCCGATACTAACAATGCAATCAAAATTCTTCATGTAATGATTGTACATCAGGTATAAATTATGTTTCAAAATGTTGACCGGTACGTCATGATTCTTCATGAACAGTGCGTGACATGCTTGAGTGAAACATTTTGTGTCAGTTTATTCAGGAAATTATGCAGCAGTTTACACATTTCTCACATCGGGACATAATGTTTCATGTTTTATGAGTGTACATAGATTTCTGTAGGTACCATGATGTAGCATTCAATCCCATAGAGGCTCTCCCATGACAATAACCTGTTTGTTTGCATCCCCCTCCTAACTTGGGCAAGTGTTTTTGATAACTGACATTGTTGGCTGGAATTGAATCATTTGGGGAACCACTCTGAATATTGGATTTGTTCACTCTGGGTTTTGTCAAGGTGATTGTTATTTAATCGGTGGCATTTTTTGGTGGCAATCTCTTTGC